>CM024761.1:84995842-85156195 GCA_014218235.1 Colocasia esculenta | reverse complement strand
GACTATGAATTTAGAAAAATTATTCTTAACATGTGGTAAAAATAAAGCTTAAACATACACAAGTAAAATATTAAAGCCACTCATATGCCTATAATAGTGTTTTGCAAATCATTTTAAAAACATTCAGTATTAAGATTGCTTAACCTTGAAATGATACTGAATCTTTGAAATTAAACTAAATGCACAATGAGTTTAGTTTCAATGTCTTAATTCTCTCATAAGAAAATAGCACAATGACTCAAACATTCTGATGATTTTGGGGTACAAGATAGACAAGTAAAGTCAAGGAATGTAACAATGACTTCCCCCTTTCATGTAACTCCCCCTCACAAGGTGAACATGAAGATTATAGGAGGAATAGGAATGGAATGAAGTGAAAGCAGAATTGTAAGGCCCTTGAATTTTCATCGCATTATTTGTATTTGCGTGTGTATATTTGTGCTTGTGTATGTATATAGATATTTACGTACGTATTGATTAGTATAATTACGTGTGCATATGTTTATATTAGATGTAAATAATGCATGTATTGAATGGTGATAGTATAAATACACTACCATATACATATTGCATGTATATATGCATGGTATGCATAGTTTTCTGCATATTTTAGAGTTCTGGCCGAAGGCCATCTTGGCGTCAACCCCTAGCCGTTGAGGTAGTGTCAGCGTCCAGACATGGACGCCAACACTAATCCTGGCGTCGAGCGATATGGACGCCTATTTCTCTGGCCTGCATGCGCAGCAGAGCCAGAAACCTCTGAAACAAGAAAGCCCAGCCATTGGGGGGCTGTCCCCAACGGCTTTAAGAGCTGTCATGTCACCTTGTGAGTGGGAGAGAGGCCTCCCCTTATGTCTGAACCCGGATCTGCCTCTCCCCACTCCTCTCTTCACCTTTGCAAGAGAGAAACCAGGAGAAAAAAAAAACCCTAGTTCTGAGCTGTGAGAAAACCCACCCTTTTGCACCCAAAGATCAGACTTCCTGGAGCTAGATCCGGCCATCTTCTCCGACAAGAAGATAGCTGGAGCAAAGGAGGAGACTTCCCCGACATCCCCCTGCTGTGGAGATCATCCAGAAGCCCGGAGGAAGAAGATCTAGGAGGCGTTTCTGCACCTTCTTGGGACTGCCCAAGGAGGGCTTCACCAACACCCTAGACCCTTTGGAGCAATTTTTAAAAGGCAAGTGACCTAACCATGATGTCCCCGTATGTGTCTAGGTCGTTTCTAATATTTTTATGAATTTTCCCTCGAGTCCTAGACCCTCCCATTCACCCAAACTTGAGAGCTCAGGTCTGTGTTTCTGCACAGACCTGCATTGACGGCAAGGTCAATGGACGCTGAGATCATGCTTGGCGTCCATCGATCATGCCGCTGACCCTGAGTCAGCAGCCAGAGACTGCCGCCAAGTTCCTCTGGACAGAACAGTGACCTGTTCTGCCCTTCCTATACACTATTTTCGGTTTGGTTTCCGTGATGAGGATATATGGTAACCCTATACACTATGTGTACTGTCAAATGTGGTGTGCGGATGAGTGTGATGTGTGGTGGTGAATGTTAGAAGAGTGTATTCCATGAATGTGTAAGCATGATTTGTTGATAGTCTTGCCAATCCATGCTTTGTAGTTAGGACTAATCTGAATGCCTCAGTTTTATCAGATCATGAGGATTAGTGGGTCTGTGTATGTATACTAAATTTTTGATAAATTGTCCATGCTTGCATGAGTTGCTAATAAATTTGGTTCGGTAAATAAAAAGGCATGCAAGAAAGATTGTGATGATTGATCTATGGCTGTATGATTTAGGGTAATTATGTATTCTCAAATCATGCATATAATAGTAATCTCTGTTCAGACAGTATCTTGCTAGAATTTTGACTTGTGTATAAGTCCATATCAACTTAAATTATGAATGGCATGCTAAATAGGTGTTTTATTTACTGTAAATCCCAATTAGCTCAGAAAAATCTGAAAAATTGAATGTATGATCTAGAACCCGAAAATAGCATGTGGTTAAAATTTTAGGTCATTTGGACCAGTACATAAGAAGTTATGTATTTTCCATGTGTAATATGGTAATCTATGTATGTTATCGTAATGTGATTTGATATTGCTTAAACCCAACTTGATTGGTGAAGTTTACTGTGTGTTAACTCCTGAAATCTGTAGTGCCATGTCAGGAAAAACAGAGATATGCATGTGAGTGAGAAAGTGAATGAGATGAATAGTGATATGTGTAAAACCATGTGTAAAATCGGTAAAATGCGTAAATGTGTAACTGTGCCTATGTGACACTGCTTCCGTAGAAGGCAGTGGAGCTGTATCAGGGAAAAGTCCCCCTGAGAAAGTTCAGTGTGTAAGTGACCCTAAGGGCATTAGGGGGAAATCCTGGAGGTGGACAAGTACCACTGGTTAGGGTGGAGACTTGTTCTCCCGGTCTGCGCAGTCCAAGAGTCGCCATTGGAATGCCTAGATGGCGTCTATGTGAAATGTGATGTGTATATGTCCTTCTTTGGTGGTTTGGACTATGTGTCACGGCACCTAAAATGTGTAATGTGTAATGTGTAATGTGTAATGTGTAATGTGTAATGTGTAATGTGTATGTGTTCATGTGTAAATGTGTAAGTGAACAATGTGAATGTGTATGTGCAAAGTGTAACCATGTGAAAGAGAAAACTTGTGTAAAGAAAATGTGAAATTCTAAATGTGAAAATATGTTGTTGAAATCCATGTGAGACAAATCTGAAACCATGTGAAATCAGTAAATTCATGTCGTTATCATCATGTTTATATGTGCAAAAATGTCTAGAATCCATGTTAGGGATAATTGATGAGCACGTATGCAAGTAGCATGATTGGTTGTTCACATGATTTGTTTTAAGCAATATTGTAGCTCTCATGTGTAGGTTTACAGCCGTTAAACCATGTGAAACCAGCAACTTAAAGCATGTGAAAATGTCTATGAATGTGTTTAAAAACATGTAAGATCCATGCTAGTCGTGTTCTCCTTTCATATATGCACAATGTTCATGTTGGTAGCTCTCATGTCTTAGTCCTTAAAGACAAAATTTTATGAGTAAATTGAATAGAGAGCATGTGATAGGTAGAGTTTTATTCTTAGAAATCTGAAAGCATGATCCATGTATCAAATTGTAAAACTTTCATGATAGGTTGAAACCTTCAAATGATTAGCATGCCATGTGTCTTAAATTTTGAATGTGCACGTAGAAACCCCTATGGCTTATACGTGTATGTTATGAGTAGTGTTGCTTGCTGAGTCTTTGGACTCACTCCTTGCTTCGGCGTACAGGTGTAGTTGGTGACGTGGCACCGTTGGAGGAGACAGTGGAGACGGACTCCGAGTATGGAGATTAGTCTTGGAGTTTCTTTTTGACTTGTGCATTTTCATCGTATGTAATTTTGAACGTTGTATTAGAGTATCATGAAAAGAATGTATAAGTGTGGACATTATGTATTTCTATTTCAGAAATTTAAATTATGTGAACTTTTAGTTCCTTATTGTTAATTGCAAACTTCATGTATGTTAAATGTGGATGATGAATGAATGGAGACAGTTGTCTTTTACTTCCACTACTCTGTTGTATATTCGCGTGTATCTCAGCTGTTAGTATCGTTTGGGTAAATGTCTCACTGTGAGGACTCTTGCTATACCGACGTGGGTTGGTATAACCGTACCGGTATAATGAGGGCCGTCACAAGAATGAACATGAATGTTTTATTGAAAAATAGAAACTCCCCCTCAACAATTGCATATGAGGCTCTTGATACTTGGCGGAGACATATACTCACACATAGTGAAAGAGTCCAGACAAGCCTGACTTGTCTTTCTTCAATTCACCATTTGATATACCAAGAATGCCAATGCAATGTGAGAGTGAGGAATTCATTTGCAAGAACATTTGTCAACAAATTGAATGGGAGTTGATGATAAGATAGATATGAAAGATTATTTCTCCAGCATTTCACTCAAAGATTCTTTTGACTTACTCCCCCATAAGATATGCATGAAATTCATTGCATTTTCAAGAACATTTTTGCACTTTTTCAAATTTACTCCCCCTTAATATGTGCATGGAATGAAAAAGCTAGCAAGCAATTCGCACATGAGTATGCACACAGTTAGCTTTAAGCATAACATGACTTCTAGTACTTGGCGGAGTATTTTACTCACGCATAATGATAGCTTCCAAACAAGCGTAACTTGTTTTTCCACATGTCATCATTTGATATACCAAAAAGTCAAAGCAGTTGATATGCACATAGAATCATGGGCACAGTTATGCAAGCATGATAACACAAACATGATTCCAATTGTAATGACACAAAGTTCATTGTTGGGAGTACCATTGAAACACATTTCTTATTGTTCAGATAAAAATTAAACATCATTTCAATTCAGGCAATTCAAATTTGAAATGATAAAGAAGTTTTACCTGAATGGACTTCAATTGCTTTTAAAAAAAATTTACCTGTGTTCTCTAATCATTTCTTACCTTGCACAGCCAATATCTTGAATCCATTTACAATGTATGGCTGCAAGACTCCTCAGCTTGCTGATCAAGCTAGTTTTGGGACCCACACTTGCTTGGGTCTTGCAATGAAGTCAATGTTAGAGTGCAATAAAGATTTCTGAATCCAAAATACTTTTAAATTTTGTATAGATGCATTTCTTTCATTGTTAGAACTATGAGCAGAATTAGTTCCAAATTTTCTTTTTGCCTTGCTCAATGCATCTATGTTTTCATGAAGTTTTCTAATTTTTGGATTTTTAATATAAGCAGAAACAGAATGATTTTGTGCAATATTTCTATGCCTATACACATGGCATTTCTAAACATTTTCAGTATGAACATGATATTTATTCCTATGTGTATGAGCATATGCATTAGACTGGAATTTCTGAGCATGCACAACAAAATCATTTATGTACCAACAGTCCCTAGAAATGTGACCAACTTTATGACAATGAAAGCATTGGACTGATTCGGCATGTTTATTGAAATGTTGATTTCTACTCCAGCAATGTTTGGCAAGATGACCAGGTTTATTGCAGTTAAAGCAAATGAGAGCATTTCTTACCTGGTACTTACCTTGGCATGTATGCATTTTCTGGAATCTCTTTTTCATATGAGGAGACTTACCATGAGGAGAAGGAGGTGCTTTTTGGTGGCTCTTGGCATGATGTGAATTTGGAACTTGCTTTGCAGCTTTTTGGACTGATGGAGGAAGTAGATGATTCTTCTTGACATCAGCATTTTTCTTTTTCTCTGTCTGTTTTTGAACAAGAACTTTCACTAGTTTTTCATTAGAATTAGCAGAGTTCTTGTTTGCAGCAGTTTTAACAAATGTTAATTTTGTTTTATTTTCATTTTTCTTATCTTTCACAGAAGCAAGACTTGTGTATTTAGTATTCTTCAATTCATGTTGAAGCTTCTGTTTTTCAGCTTTCAATGCAACTTCTTTTTCTGAAATTTGAAGCTTGTTTAGCAAGACATTCAAACCATTTTTCATCTTGTTCTTTTCATTTTCAAATTAAGCAATTTGTTTTTCCAAATCAGCAATTTTATTACTCAAATTGCTACAATCATTATCCAATGGTTTGTCATGGAACAAGCATTCAATCTTTCTTTTTAGATGACTGTTTTCTTCAACAAGTTGTTTGCATCTCTCATTTATTTGATGATCATGAGTAATGTTAGAAATCTGTTTGTTTAATTGATCATTATCAAATTTGAAGTTTTCATTAAGATCAATCAATTTTTCATTTTCATTTTCTAGATCAATGACTTTTGATTTCAATAGCTCATGGTTTTCTTTCAATCCATTCAGTTTATTTTCACAGATTTGGACTTCATCTTTCAAATTCTCTTTCTCAGAATTTAATTTTTCAACTTCATTTTTCAAATTCTCATTTTCTTCTTGGCAATGTTTTAAAGTCTTTTTCAAATCTTTATTCTTAGTGTTCAGCTTTTCATTAAGATTTTGTATCTTCTCACAGAATTCAATCAATCTCTCATGAGACATTCCTTCATCTTCATGAGAATCAAAGTTAGAATATATAGATGAGTCTAGAATGGATGTACCTGACCTTGTAGACCCATTTGATTTCTTGTGTTTTGAGGAGGATGAAGAATGTTCTGAGCTATTAGAGTGTGCAGTGAGAGCTACAACCTTCTAATTTGTTGATTTTCTGGATTCATTGAGGCTCTTCTTTGCCATCATGTACTTGTGAATTTCTTTTTATGCTTTCACTGAAAAACTTGATGAAAGTGAGACTGGTGATTTCTCAGAAATTATAGCAGGAAATTCATGCAGATTAAAGAGATTTTCCATTATACCAAAACTCAAAAGATTATTAGATCTAATCACACTGAATCAATGTAATAGGGAATTAGATCTAAAAATTAGAGTGGTTAACCTGCAGAGACAGTGAAAGATCAAGCAAATGGTTCAAGCAATTAACACAGAGATCAAACAGAAGCAAACAAATTAGATCCGTAACAGACATTAACCTTCTCTGATACCAATTGTTAGGATCGGATGGGTGGATGGATCAGATCTAGAAGGGGGGTTGAATAGATCTAAAACAATTTATGTGGAAGCTTAAGCAATTTAAAATTACTTCGAATCAGAGATCAATTCACCCAAACAATTTACTGATTTGAAGTGTGATTAGTGTGTGTGAGCAAATCGATTAGTAGTGTGAACGAAATCCTTATGCATGCATCTAGCGCAATACAAAGTCAAACCACAATTCAAACCATTGCACTGAGGATTTTTAGGTGGTTCGGAAATCACCTCGAGTGACTCCTACGTCCACCCCTCACACAGTGAGGCCACACTACTCAAAACCTTGAGTACAACTCACACTGGAGCACGACGACTCCAAACACCCTTGAGCACGACGACTCAAGAAACAACCGGAGCACGACGACTCCAAACCCTTTGAGTAAAATGACTCAAAGAAAACCCAGGAGATAGGTACGACGACCTACTCCACAAACCACTTATGAGCACGACGACTCACAAGCACTTGAGCACAATGGCTCAACACCGGAGCACTACGACTCCAAACCTTTGGACCACGAAAGATCCAAGTTTTGCTAGAACAAGCTCAATTAGAGAATAGATCCTCTAGCCCGATCTATCTCAATACAATGATGAAAATCGAACAAACAGAATTAAGTGGTCTGTGCAGAACACATGCACAGATCACACAATGAAAAACTAGATGAACACTCCAAGAAAATAAATGAAATAGATGTGACTTGGATGTTCCTTGATGAAGAAGACTTGCAGAAGCTTGGATTGAAGACGCTTGAAGGAATTCGTTGGAGATCTTCTTCAATCCATGATGCTCTGCTTTGATGGCATCCGGATTGCCAGTTCTTCTTCTTCCTTTGCTGCTCTTCTGCTCCTCAATCTAATGGCGCTGCTCTCATCCCTTTCTGGATGCTGATGCTTTATCCTCTCTCTTCTTCTCTTCTCTTCTTCTTCATGTTCTCCCTTCAAACATCACTGTCTTTCCCTTCCTGCAGCCGCCACATATTTTTCTGGAGAAGTCTGGTCTCTCTCCTCGTGGGGATCCTTGGAGTACAGAAAACATGGGTATTTATAGCCCCATATGTCCATGAGAAGCCTTGGAGTACGTGGGCACAAAACCCTAGGTCAAATCTCCTAATTCCCAAGCAGCCACGTGTCCAGACAAAATCACGATTTCGAGTTTCAGCCGAAGTGTGTCGACACTACTTCAGAGTGTGTCGGCACACTGTCCCAAACTGGCAGAATTGGATCTCTGGGAAGAGTCACTAGTGTCGACACTACTTAAGGCTGTGTTGACACACTGTCCAGAACTGCCAAACAGGTCTTCTGGGAACTAGATCTAGTGTCGACACTACTTGAGGCTGTGTCGACACACAGTACAGACCTGTCAACTGGGTTCTCTTGGAACTGGGACTAGTGTCGACACTACTTGATTCTGTGTCGACACCACTTGACCATTTCTTCTTCATTTTGCCTTAGGGTTTGAAACACTGTGTCGGCACCAGTAAGGGGTGTGTCGACACTACCAAGACAAAATCTGTATACACCTGCAAAATTAACACATAAATCATTAGTACAAGATATTATCATTAAAATATGAGATATTAAACATCAAAAACATGTTGTTTAAGCATTATTGTGATATGTATAGAAAGTACAACATGTTCAACATATCATCATCAAAATCATAATATGTCATCATTAAAATCACAATATGTCATCATCAAAATCAAAGTATGAGTGATGTTCATTGGATATCATTAAAATACAACTTTAGGAAATTCCAAAACACACTCAACCCAACATCTCTAATCCGATGATCTAGGCTGCCACACTTGAGACATCTTCCAACCTTTGTCCAACAAATCTCCGTCATGACACTTGTCGTAATGTACACAATCAGGCTTCTCGCTGGCTGTAGAAGCTACAGACTGGGGTGCTGACTTTGCTGGTGCTATAACTGGCTGCTGGTCTTCCACGAGCCTCTTCATCTTCTTGTCCTACTGTCGGAACGGTTCTGGTAACCTCTTCATCTGAGCCTTCTTCTCTTCTTGGTACAACTCCATCTCACTCTCTTGCCTACATGCTGCACTAAGAGCCACATCCATAGTCCTATGGTCGAATGCTACAAGTCTGGCTCTCAACGACGGTCTGAGCCCCATCACGAACTTCTTTACCTAGCACCTCTCGTCAGCAACTATGTGCGGTGCAAACCTCGACAACTTTGCGAATCCAGCCTCATACTCCGAGACTGACATGGAACCTTGAGTCAACACCAAGAACTCCTGCTCCATCTTGTCCTAGATGTGCTCAGGAACAAACTTAGCCTTGAACAACCTCACGAACTCTTCCCAAGTCACAGCTAGCCCCAAACCCTTAAACTGCGTGCGAAGAATGGAAGACCACCACAGGTCTGCTCGCTCCTGAAGCATATACGTCGCCAAGCTGACCTTGTCATCCTCTGCACATCTGATAGCTCTGAATATCTTCTCGATCTCTCTAAGCCAACTCTATGCTACCAACGACTGGCTCTCCCCCTTAAAAGAAGGTGGAGCCATCTGCTTAAACCTCTCCAAGACCGACACACCTCCTACACCACGATCATGTTGAGCCAGTGCCAAAACCTGAGCCTGAAGCTGCGACTGAAGAGCTACCTGCATCTGCGCCTGAGTCTGCATCGCTTGTACGATCCCTTGTATGAACGTGGAGTAGTCGACCAACAGTGGTGGGGGTGGCGCAGGTGGTCCTTGAAGTGCTAGTACTCTCTGCTACTCACTTGCGGTCCTCCTTGGCTCCTCATCTTGGATGGGTACGCTCGAACGACGGGCCCTTCCAGCCATAGCCTACAAAATAAATACCAAGTCAAGCTCCATTTATTACTACACCTAGTATATTCTCATGCATTCATCTTATCACTTTTCTAGTCCTATCTTAGTTATTCCACTGATCTGGCTATCCACTACAAAGACTTTGAGATGTGAATCAAGTTGATGGCTATCCATGTATAATCTCAACCCCGTGGGCTCTGATACCATCTCTGTAATGGCCCACTTCCACCCGGTACAGTTATACCAACCCACATCAGACGAGAGCAAGTCGCTACAGAGGAGAAAACCCCAACGATAGTCACATGCGATGAGATATACATAAATAGAAAGAAATATTGCAGTGGAAAATGAACAACTCTTATTCCATCAACTTTATAATCCACATACCACTGTCTATATAGTCCAAGCAAAAGAAATAACATAACATAACATCAACTAAATATAGACAGTTTCCAAATACAAAATAACCAATGTCCTTATTATAATAACATCACATACTAAGAAATAAACTATAAATCTTCAATCTACTCTCCACGCTCCACGTCGGATCTTGCTAACTCCTCGGCTTCTAACTCTCCTAAAATGTTAGCAAGGGTGAGTCTACACAATAGACTTAGCAAGCAACTTAGAATTGCAAACCACGCACTTACCACACTTGCTTCTAACAGTTTGAACACATTGCCAAATATCACAATATCATTAGCTTATTAGAAATTAACAATTAAACTAGCACATGTTCATGCTATAACATGGATAATGTAAACATGGAATCTATTAAAAAATGCTATACTAACTCATGTATAACAAGAATTCTAAACATGGTCACTTATAACATGGTGTCATTAACATGAGAGTATTCATATAATCACATGCTTGCAATTCTTACTTTCACATAACACTAACACATGACTTATATTAAAACTTATAACATGATACTACTAACATGCCCATTAAGTAATTACTAACTCATGGACATAATTAACATACTTCTACACATGGTACTAACATAATATCACAATTATCATTTAATATAAATCACATTAACACATGCATTATTTTCTCATGGCATATTCACATACACTTTTACCTTTTCTTCCACATGCACTTATTCTCACATTTATCACATTCTCATTCACTTACACTCGGTTTCACTTAGCGTTCACATAGTTTTCACTTTGCACATTCACGATCACATATCATATCACTTGCACATACCTTGTGCTACGTTCACATATCACTTTACACATTATTCACATATTCACTTTTACACATGCCGAGACACAGCCCAAACCACCACTAGAAAGATCACACATCACATACACATACTTAATCGTCAGGTAAAATGATCAAGTCTGGTTACTGCGCAGAACCGGGGGAAGTCCTCCCCACCATTACTAGTGGAACTTGTCCACCTCCAGAATTTCACATGACCCGTTGCCCGGGTATCACGTAACACAATTGAGTCTTCCTTTAGGGGCACTACTACAATACGGCTCCACGCAATCTATGGTGGCAGTGTCTCATTGGCACAACTTTTATCTTTCACATTAACATTATTCTATACACACATATCACATATTATCTCTCTTTCCATGCACATGCACACATATAACATGAAACATATATTAATCACATCCAGATACTCATGTTAATCATGAACAGTAATTAATAGAACCTAATCATGATGCTAATCACATTTTTAAACATATTTGGGACTTATTATTAAAACATGATATTGAAAGCTTCAGAAATTCATAACTAATTGTACCGTAATCAGAACATGCTCAAATTTTAACCGCGGGGTATATATGTATAACAGAACACCTCAATAATTGTTCATAATTTTTGGATCAGTACAACTATTTTTCATAATTAAAATCAAAAATCAAGTTATTATTCACAAAAGTACTAATTATTCATGAACAGAAATAAAACTAGGTAAAGAATCCCTAAATCATGCTTACAGTAGTCTAACAAACAGAAGTATAACATATAATGATTTTTATAACATGTATACATCATGGAAATTAAAATTATCAAGTATTCACATATTTTTCATATAAACAAAAATTCAAATAATTATAATAATTAACAAAAATTAATCTAGGGTTACCCAAAACTCATCTTGATAATTAATAGGTCAAGACAAAATGAAAAGAACTCAAAAAGCATCACAAAATCTCATAAAACCATCATATATGGTGAAACTGTAAATTTCTGGACAAGATGAACTTGACGTCAACATATGTTGCTGTCAAGTTCAGGTTAACGGCACACTTGTTGCCATCAACATCCCAGACTACACAAAATGCAGATCGAGGGCAAGAAAACATGGCAAACAACATCAAGAAAATTTTCTAAAAATCTAGAAAAATAGGAAAACCCTAGGGGACAAGTCCACGAGGAGAAACCCTAAGTTACTTGCCTCAAGAAAATTCTACAACATGAGAATTTAGATGATGAAGCCCTCTTTCGCACCCAAAGAGGTATCCTCCAAGCACGACCAAATCCTTCGTCTTGAGCACGATCCGGCCACGATCTCCTCATCCAGAGCCTTCCTCTCAAGTCATGGAAGCTTTTTCTTCACATAATCAACTTCGAACCAGCAGCAATACGATCGATCGACCTTCGAGATTGCCCTCTCTCTCTCCTCTCACAACACCCAAATCCTAGCAAGAGAGCAAAAGGTCTCTCCTCAAAACAAATCCTCTCTATATATAGAGAGCCAAAGGTCGTGATTAGGGTAAGATCCTAGCCCTAACATGACTCTATTCCTTCAAACTTATCCAAAGAAAACCACAAGTTTCAAAGAAAAAGTCAGACTAGAACACGCAAAACTTGACGTCAAACTTGGTTGCCGTCAACAGAAATCTTGACGTCAATCGTCATTAACGTCAACATTCCAAGAAAACTTGATGTCAACCACATCTTGACGTCACACATACTTGACATCAAGAGCCCACTCATAGTAGACCCCTGATTCAGTTGAAACACGTCGTCCGGGATCTCGAACGTCAACCGAATGATCTTCTGAAAGTGTGAACCTGTAGAAAACTTGTTGGACCTTACATGGAGCATCCAGAAGGCTTCACCACGAGCTGGAGGAGTCCACCAAGCTGCCACACCAGTCATCAACGAGGATCATCTCCCTCTTCTTCTTTCTTTCCTTCTCTTTTGACTTTTAGTCTTGCATGCTAGTCACTTCTCACGCACACACACAAAGCACGTAGTGCACACTCCCACACACATAAAAGGGGTTTTCCTTACCAAAAATGGAGGGAAGATGGGTGGTCATAACATTTGGCCACCCCTCTTCTCAAGCCCACAACCGGTACGGGGCTCTCCTTTTGGGTCATTTCCTTCCACTTCTGAGCTTTTACTACACTGCATAGGAGTCTTATAGAGCTCTTTTGGTCACAAGAAAACCTTCAGCAACATTGCGGAGCTTCTTCTTTTTGGTCTGCTGAAGAGAAGGATGCCAACATCCCCACCATCAACCGCTCACGAGACAGCGTCGTCAGCGTGATCTAAATACATCCTTGGGCGCAGGTAAAGCTCTGGCGATCACCTCCCTTTCATTTTCTTACTAGTTTCTTGTTTCTTCTTCCTTTCTTCTGGATGGTCAACTCAATCAAACGAGCATCTACACCAAAAAAGAAAGAGTACGGGACTGATCCAAGATGAACCAACAAGCACACCTTAGGGAGCCATGTAGACGGGAGGAAACAAATATCCACAGACCATGCTCGAATTATGGTAATGTGTGAATGACTTGTAAACATGGACCTCTATACTCCTTTTCTACACATGTCTCAACGAATGAGGACTACACAAGCAGCCACAGTCGACAGACAACGACTTCTAGGTTGACAAACCCAAGTCTGGTTGTCGACAAACAAATGTTTCCCCAGAATCAAGCTTTCTGGGAAGATTTTGGGACAATTTAGGTCGACAGACCCAAGTCGGGTTGTCGACAGATGAGGCTAGAGGTCGACAGATAAAAGTCATGTGTCGACAGACTCAAGCTATGTGTTGACAGACTCAAACTCATCTGTTGATAGACATGGCCACATCGACCCCAGGCTGAAATCTCAAACAGCTAATCACAGAAGCCATGCACTACATGGATAATTAATACAATTAAGGCCCTTAGTTCAATAATAAAAAACCTTTTCTTTTATTCATCATAACAAATCTTTACAACCTCCAATTGCCAAAATGAAGGCACTCTTCACTAACCAAACTACCTACCTATATCTCATAAGGAGGTAAAGCTTTCAGAAAAACAATCACCATAGTCCGAATGAAAAGATAAACTCTCAACTACCACTCCATCTAACTCTCAAAGGAAAAGTATAAACTACATTCATGACCATTCTAGAAATTAAGGACACTTTAAAGTATACTTCATGCTCGGCGCACAGATTCCATTCTTAAGCTTACTCTCCACTCTTGCATCCTAAAAAATGTTAAACAACTTAATGAGCTTATGCCCAGTAGGATTTATATCTCAAAGTGCGGGAAAAAGTATAAATAATTAGCACATTAACAAGCATAATTTCAAAGAAGTGCCATAAGGACAGCAAGTATGATCATTTGACAAAGCAAGAAATAGCATATTAAGGGGTTTCGAAGAATTCATTGTTGTGCAATTATTTTTTACAAATACTTGCTTTTTTTTTTGCTCATGAAAAAATCATTATCTTATTATAAAATATTTTCATTGATAAAGGCTCATGAATATTATTATAGACAACTTCTAGTAAATAATGTATCAACTCTCGTTTGAGCAAAATTTGTAAGTACACAACTTATACATATATCATACTGACTCTGACTCCCGAGAAGTCGAAGTATACTCGACTCCGACTCCCTAGAAGTCGAAGTGAGATACCAACATGAATAAAGACTATCAGTTGAAGTCTCACTGCGACTTCTCATCAGTCGAAGTCTCATTGTGACTTCTCTACAGTCAAAGTCTCACTGCGACTTCTCTACAGTCAAAGTCTCACTGCGACTTCTCTACAGTCGAAGTCTCACTGCGACTTCTCTACAGTCGATGTCTCTAAAGCCGAAGTCTTATTGATTGTTACTTCATTGATCTCACTCCGACTTCTCTAAAGTCAAAGTATGATATCGATTGTTGAACAACTAGAGACCTACTTTGACTCCTGGAAAGTCGAAGTAAGGTATCGACTTCTGTTAACAACTGTACTTGATTTCTGTAATGACTATTGTTATATTTGCAAAATGATTAATGTATTGTTATTCTAATTAACTTTTTAATCATTATTGAATCATTTAATGAACAAGATTAATATATGATTTACAATATGATATTCTCTATGTTATCTAAACGATAATGAAGATTGTACTTCTCTATTCTTAATTATCTATGTAAGACTCGGCTTCCCGGCTTTCCGCCCAATGTCTGGGATGACTGGCCACTAACGCGTCCCGACTGGGCTATGCGTTAGTGTTGCATCGGGGGTGCCCGACACGACAGTTATCCCTGTTGTGACGCAGGTGTGCGTCGCGTTCTTGTCGCGCCCGGGTTGCCTATCGCGTTCTTGTTGCGACTGGTCAACAGGTCGCGACAATGTTTTTCGTGTTCCGCTGTCGGTCGTCTGACGCCTGTCAGAGTGGCAGGTGTGTCAGTACGGCCTGTAACGTTGTCGCGGTGCCCTTGGGGGGCGCATTCTTGTCGCGGTTCGTTGACCCGTCGCGTTAAGGTTCGTAATGTGACGGGGCGGGCCGTCGCGTTCTGCGTTCCGGGGGCTTAAGGCACTGGCCGGCTACCCCTTTCCCCTCTCTCTCCTCTTCTTCCCTTTCCCCTCTTCTCTGGCGTTGGGGAGGCTCCCCTCCGACAATCCAGGCGTGGAGCAGCCGGCGGCTCGTGGCGGAGCATGGGAGCGGTGTCGTGGAGCGAGGAGGAGGTGGTCGTGCGTCGTGAAGGCCCTTCGTGGGTTCGGTTCTTCATGAAAGGTAGGGATTTCTTGTGCCCTTCCCAATCTGGGTGTATTGGGAGCCCCTCTGGGTTTATAGTTAGCTTTACTGCTTTCCCCATACTCCCCTCCCCCTTGTGGTGTGATTGTATGGTTTGTGGGCGGCCCGAGATTGAGGATCCCGTTGGTCTGCCTCTCTGCTGGTGTCGCGATGGCTCGGCGCGTCGCGACATCAGAGGAGGCGTTGGCCCGCTCGGGTGCGACCTTATCGCGACGCGGTTGGCGGTCGCGATAAGGCTGTCGCGCCGCGCTTCCCAGTTGTGACAGGATTGCTGTCGCGGCACATTTTCGGGTCACGACAGGGTTGCTGTCGCGACGCCTTGCCCAGTCGTAACAAGGGCTGTCGCGGTGCCCTTCCCCGTTGCGATGGTGTCACGATAGCCTTGGGGGTCGCGACAGTACCTGTGTTGCCTCAGGTGTTTCCGTGGGCCCGGTTGTGTGTCGGCGTGTGCCCCAAGGCAGGCCTTGCCCTTAGGACCTTCTGGTAGGGAACGCAGCTGGTTGCCTCCCTGCGTTCAGTGACCGAAGGTGACACCTTCGTGGCCATGTCCTGGCAGTGGTGCCAGGAGGGTCGCGTCTGTGTAATAATCGATTGACCGGCGGTCAATCGATCATTAGCAGAGCGATGAGTTTCCGTGTTGCTGGTAGTGTTCTGAGGCTCTAGCTTTTCCGTGCGTGTTTGGTTGGCCGATGGCCCTCCTGGGGGTCTGTGCATGCCTCATGCTCGCTGGGCTTGTCGTGTGCTACAAGCCAGCGGTTCGGCGTGGTTCTATTGTGCTACCCTGCATGTTCGCCTGGTGCTTGGCACTTGAGGGCTTATCCCCGATCTGAGAGGTTGTTACCGTTACCTGGGACCCCCTTCCTCGTGAGCCTGTTGAGGGTGGCTTCGGGCTACGAGCGTGCTCGAGTTGGCAGCCCACGTGAGTGGACTCTGGAGCTGAGGGGAAAACGGTGGTTTGGATAGCGGCGCTGAGTCATTTGTAGAGATCTCTTGACTAGGCATGGGACACCGAAGACGACCGGAGTTCTACTCGGTGTAGGCTAGTCAGTCCCTTGTCTTACTGCCTCTCTCTGCGTTGGTTCCGGAGCCACGTAGTAGTGTCAGGCATGAGGCCGTAGCTTGGCCAGGCTGCGGTGTTGCGTGTGTTGTGTGTTTCTGTGGCAGCTCTGTCTTGCCCTTGCACGGGGTCAGAGGCAGGAGCTAGGCTAGCGAGCAGAACATGCGGACTGCGGGTCCTCCTCTTGGCTGCTAGCGGCGATGGATTGGTTGTTGTTGTTGTGACAACATTTCCTCACGACATTTCCAAGTGTTATCCGTTGTCCTAGCTTGCACGGAGGTTATATCCTGGTTGTACCTAGTTTCTGTGGGCGTCGTTGGTCTGGCCTTGTGCAGACCCGTGCTTCTGGTGGTTCCCGCTTCGGTGTTCTCTCGATTCTGTGGTCCCATTCTTGGGTGCCAGTCCGTAGTGGCACCGGCATGTGTAGCTCCCCGACCTTGAGATATGTCCAGGGTCCGGGGTGGTTCTACTTGTGGGCCCTCGACCTTGTGGAGGTCTGAGGTGGCCGTGCTTGCGGTGAGACGTCATTCTCATTTGGTTGTTCCGTGGTCTCTGTAGGAGTGTCGAGCGCTACTTCCACTTTGTGCCCGACTGCGTCGGTTTCTGCGGGAGTCGTGTGTGTGGCCCGACCTCGGTTGGTGGTCGTGGCGTTGCGTTGTTCTCTTCCGCTGCTTAGTAGTATCATGATGTAGGTGTTACTCACTTTACAGCTTTCTAGTGTAGTTTTCTGTTTTCAGAGTTCTTGCTACTCTGGCCGGTGAGGGACTGGTAATCCCTACTGGGCCTTGTTCGTAAGGGTCACCCTCCCCCCCCCCTACTTCCTTCAGCTAGGGGCTCGCCGTCGCGGGAGCTCGGTGTCGGATGGGTTGCGGAGGCGGCTGTGGCGCCGTGTGTTGTCAACAGCAGTGAGAGCGAGTGTTGTGAGCTCTTGTAGCCGAGTGAGCTGAGAGTTGTGTTTTTCAAGTCCTCGGGGTATGCCCCTTAAGGACTGCACCTTTCTTCTTGTACCTGTGCTTTTGCTTGGGACACGTTGTACAGACCTTTGTATATTGTACACATTGTTATAGTTATTTAAATTCAGTACATATCTCACTAGACTATTTCTTCTAACCCTTCCGGATCTTCGAATCCGTGGGTGGCGGCACGACCCCTCGGGGCCCCTGCGAGGGTTCGGGAGGTCGGGTCGTTACAATTTAATATTTCCTGTTGTAAACATATCTGAAGTTTAGATTTATAGTGTGTTTTCAAGACAACTATGTGTCTTACAAAGACATCTGTAAGTGTCCTTATGAATGTCAAGTTTCCATATTTTAAGGAAAAGCTCTTTTGCGATTGTACTATGCACCAAGCAAGTGTCCATTCCTCTTTTAATGCTCACCTACCCAGTACTGTTCAAAGGATAGACTTTCTCTCTGGAACTGATGGATTTCTCTTACAAATGAATTGTCTCTTACCTTCTATTATTATTATATCTCTTACAAGTCTAACCACAAGATAGAGAAAAGATTTTGCTAGTATGGTGCTTGCAAATATCTATTAAAGTTGTCTAAATAGAACCATGCAGCTATCTATATAGCCTAGAAGCCGTTGAGACTCAAAGATCTGATGAAGGACCTCTCAAGTAGTCTCAAGACTCAACGTTCAAATTCAAACGGCTAATTCCCAACGGAAGAAAGGAACCATGAAGATTATATAAGGAGTTGAAGTTTGAAATACAATACAGATGTATGAGTGTATACAACTACAAGAAAGAGGAGAAGTTACCACAATCAAAAAGAGAAAGTACACAAGATCTCAAGAGAGCAATCTGTTCAAGCTGCGACTTCTATGCTCTCTTGCATTCAGAAGCTTTTAGGTGGTGCACTTTTTCTAGATTTTCTCTTGTTCACACTCACAGTCAGAAAGAGTTAGAGCATTCATTCACATTTGTAATCTCTTTTTGATCTTTTGTGTTTGCTTATTTTCTAAGCAGACACACCCATTTCATTTTGTTTAGAAACAATCAGGGAGCTTGTTCCCTTTGTTTCCTTGTTGAAGAGAGGACCTACTATGGTAGGAAGTTGTAATACCACTTTGTGAAAAGAAGACTTGCTTGGGGGCAAGGGGGTGTAATACCTCTTAGTGGAGAGAAGGCTAAGTGTTCTTGGCAGTTAGTGGAAATCCCAAGGGGTGCTTGGGGACTGGATGTAGGACTCCTGATTGATAGGAGGTCCGAACCAGGATAAATTCTCTGTGCACTTTGTGTGATTATTTCCGCCAAGTTTTCACTTGTTTCACACACACCACACTAAGTACTAACGATACTATCTAATGTTATCTTAGTTTCAGATAAATTTTTAATAGTGCAAGAAGTCTTATTCACCCTTCTCTGGGACATCGAAAGCTCCATCTCGGTCTAACATTCATGTTGCTGATTTATAACAAATAGTGGTGGTAATTATTCAGGACAGATGCATGTCAAGGCTACATTTATCAGAAAGGGCCATCTTTCAAGGATTTCAGAACATATACATATCAAATGAACAATAATAACATTGACCATTAATTTCAAGGATTTCATAACATATACAAATCAAATGAACAAATAACAAGATTGGTCATATTTCGAATGAACACATATACAAATGATCAAACATATCATATCAACGAAGGCACTTTCAAATCTTGCAAATCATGTCAGTGTTAGCCACCACCACAAGTTCATATTCCCATGGTTAATAAGTATGTCGGGGTGCTCCTCCCTAGGACTAGACAGAGCCCTTTATTTGCACAGGCATGGGTCAGTGGACCGAAGTCCCAAATAGTGCCAGATAACAAAATATATTATGGCCAACAGAATTTCAAAGGGGTAACACATAGTAGGATTCTGTATAGATTCAGAAGTACCCTGATGAACCAAGAATAACAAATTCTAGGAGTGTTAATGGACAACATATCAGTGTAACTAGTGGAATCAAATCAGTGGGCAGAATAATACCAATAAGGGTTTTAGATTTCATTACAAGCAATATTTGAAGATAGAATTTCAAATTAGATGGTGAGAAGTTCAAATCAAGGGATTAAGAGCAAATAGGATAGTCTTCATGTTATTAAAACTTTTTACATAACTTAAAAATTTTTAGGATACTAAACAGACCATACTATATGCTAATCTAGACTAAATAAAGC
The DNA here is from genome assembly GCA_014218235.1 of Colocasia esculenta. Classification (NCBI taxonomy): domain Eukaryota; kingdom Viridiplantae; phylum Streptophyta; class Magnoliopsida; order Alismatales; family Araceae; genus Colocasia; species Colocasia esculenta. The sequence goes on along the minus strand of CM024761.1, from coordinate 85,136,577 downwards.
AGACGAAATGGTTTTTGGAAGACCCTTTTGAATCGCATCTGAGATAGATGACGCCTATCATGGGGTTTGAAACAGTGGTAGGAGAGGGTCTTCGGGGTGAAAACAGCCTAGATTTCTAACAAAGAAGTTGTTGGAGACTCAAGTAGAAGAACTCTAGGCTAATTTTGATCAAACAACTATGGGTGCTAGAATCAGAAGATAACAAGAAAGGCCCAAACTGTTTAAGGTCATCATGAAGGCTGGGACAAACCAGAGACCAACTAAACTTGCAAAGCTTTGATATAACAGCTGGTCAGGGACTGACCAGTGAAAGAAATCATTCCTAATGAAGAAAACAAATCAGGCTTCCTACAAGGAAGTTCTTGGAAATTCAGAAAAGATTCTAAAAGCATAGTTGGGGTCAAATAGTCTAGGGGTGTCGGAATCAAGAGGGCAAGAGAGACCCCCAATCTTCTGTAATAGTCAAAATACTTAATGTTCTACATGAGGAAGTTGGACAAGATAGAGATAACGAAGACAGACTTGCCAGTTCTTTAGAGGAGTTATACTATATTATGTTGAGCCCAAGATCACATATCTTTGAGGATTTTCAAGTCTCAGATTCTTATGGGTCGAAGCAAGAACTCTCAAATCATGTTTGATATCAGAATAGATGGGGAATAGAGTGAGAATATCCCCGATCTATCTCGATACCAAACATGACCCCAAAGATCCAAGCTTCAGAATCGTCCCCCCATCAGCTCCAGGGAGCTCCTCCCATGCTAGGTGCTTCCAGCTCTGCTCCCCCTGCCCAAAAATGTCCTGAGGGATTTAAGAGCTGCAAAACCTTTTCCTGAAATCAAAATAGCCATTTATTTGTGGACTATGGGTTTACAGGGGTTATTTTATTATTATTACTATTATTGTTCGCGACTGGTGTTTCACACCTCTTAGAGGGTTTCCATGTCCGTCGTGTATCTGGCATGGTCCGCTAAATAAAATTGGTGGTACAATCCACTTTCATGTGAAGACATTTGTGGATTTATTTATCGTGTTTAGCTTCCCACCGAACCTTATTTCTGCTTTTCAAATAAAAGGATTCAAAACTGCATGAGGGATGAGTGTATATATAGGCTGAGTGCTCGAAAAAAGGAACTGACAAGGCTGCAGCTTATTCACAAATTCTGTGGTTGCTGTTTAAAACAAAATTCATTTTTCTTACAGTCTCCACATGAGTCTCCCTTGTTACTTTGAAAAACATAATTTATGCTTTGTACTTACAGGCCTTGGTTCATTCTCGTCTGTTTAACTATATTCCCTTTAAGTAAGTGGCAGAAACAATCGTTTATCTCTTGTAATATTTAAATATGATTTCAGGTGGTGGTAGGCAGTTTCATGCCAAATTGTATTAACCAGATGGAGCACAAGGCCAAAAAGGGTGAGAGCAGAGCCCGCAATTGTTTCTACTCCAAACAGCCGCAGTGCCAATTTCCAGCTCGGCGATGGACGAGGAATATTCCGCTGGACGAGGGCAGGCCAGTTCAATCCCACAGACTAACCCCGACAGCTTCCGAGGGGAAAAACTGGAGTTGTTCTCAGCAAATTAGATCAGTCCCGGACTCTCGTAACTCCGTTGCCGACATGTCCGCCCGAAATAAAGGTGATGTTGGCAGAGTGAGGCGAGCACCTTTGCCTGAGAGTGCAGGGTGTTCCTACTACCGACCGGGCACGTAGGAGTATTCTGTAAGTAAACATCAGGTGCAGCTGCTATACTAGGTGGGGTGCTCACTGTTGGTCTTTCTAACACCCTTCTGTAGCCTACTTATCTAGGGTTTTTGGTCGGTAATGGGATGTATAATGGGATGTCTGGTGAATGCAATCTTCGCCTTCACGCTGCCATTCCCACCAGTGTGCCCAGGATTCTCTGCCAATGTCGTGGACTGAAACTTGCTTCAACTCCCATTTTGTTCCAATTTTACACCAGGCATGTATAACATGGTTCCCCACATTGCTGACTCTAGCTTATTGTTTTTTGGTTTTGTTAACCTCTGGTATATGATTTCATTTGTTTTGTAATACTACATATTAAAGTTGCTTAAGCCTCTCTTAAGTGTGGTTCGTTTTGTACAAAAACTGCGTACAGGGGGCTGCGAAGCGATCTGTCGGCTTTTAAGCCTATAGTTGGATTATTATCTGAAAAAAACTTTAATGGCATCAGAGTCGGATATAGCACAGCATTCGAGAAGACTTAATGCTCGGCTGGGCAAATGCCCACACCTGTTTTGTGAGGGCGCGTGATGCTCCGCCCAGCACTTAGCAATAAGTCTTTCTCATAGCATTTTCGTTACCAGATTCTGCAAAGAAATTTTATCCGTTAACTGCTGTGGACCACGTAATCTATTTTATCCGCAACGATCAGCCAATTCGCCAGAGATACCAGTGATCCTTTGACAAACATTTTTGACACTTGGCATTCCTCAATAATCAATATAGGAAATGGAAATATTAACACTTGAGAAGGGAGAAAAGATAGCTTGAGGAGAAATACTTACTGTCCGTCTTAAGTGGACCAGCCGTTGTCACAAAGTAGACAGCCTATGCACATTACATGGATCCCACATTCACTCTTACATGTGTCAACGGACGGACGGTCCACAGACAGTGCCAGTGGTCGGTGCGCTGTCTGTCTGTCGGGACATTTCTCAACCTTGAGAAGAGGCCAGATATGCGCACAGACAAGGAGGGTCAACACCCATGCAAGAGTTCCTAGGGGACAACTTCGCCAACGCTCATATGGAGGCTTGGAAGGTCAATTGAGAGGGAAGAACATCAAGAATTGCACATCTTTACCCTGGATGAACAAGGATCAATCCCTAACTTAAATTGAAGGGTATACAAAAACATATAAACGGTATTCATCGGGCAGGGTATAGATGGTCTCAAAATTACTAGTATACCGTCCCTTGCTCGTTGACTTGGCCGACTGAGGTTTTTCTATTTTTCTTATTCATCCTATAAACCTTAAAAAATGACGAAGTTAATGTTTACCCGGATCCATAGGAACAATCCAGCTCTGATGGCACAAATCTCCCCCACCCCAATCCACCCGCCCGGGCAAGCAAGAGGTCACAAGAAGAGAGAAGAAAAATAGGAGGGGTGGAAGAATGAGAATCTTGACCATATCTGGACCTTCTAACTGTGCCTCAATCTTGATGTAATACTGTCAACCCTGTTTCTTATCTCATAGAACTACAATAAAAAAGAAAGCTGCAATCAACTCTCACAGGATAGATTATTTTAATGTCGTGTCACTCTCCTGCTGACACCTGACCTTGTTGAGCACAGGAAACCACATTGTAGTCCCGAGTTGGCATCAACTGCAGATCACAGGAAAATTAAGATCAGCAAGGATGTTAATGAAAAGTTGGTGAATTGAGCTCTCACTGTAATCAGAATCTAACCGTACTTCAGAGAAGAGCGGCACCTAACCAAGACCTGTACCAGCCTGCTCTTTACGAGGTGCATCAGCTTTAATCCTTGCAGGTCTAAGGATGCGATCAATCAACCCGTATTCAAGGGCTTCCTGGGCGGTAAAACGTTTCATTCGACTCAAGTCCTTGTTAATCTGCAAGTTCCCAAACATACACGGGATGATGAATAAAAAACTGGCGACAACATATGCTCTCTATGTGATATGTTCCCTGCCTGGCACGTTTACCTTGAAAAGCCATAGTCAGGCTTAGGAAACACACGAATTATCACACGGATGGCCCAGTGAATTAAAGAATCATATATATATCACGTGAAAAGCAATGTTGCTCTGAACCTGGGAAATATTATATAGCCAATTCCACACAACGATTTAACAAAGCCGAGAAGCAACGTTTCATATCAGAAGGTGATGAAAATAATCATTTTGCTCACCAAACTTGTGGAGACACACAAGAGCATTGTGGGGAGCAAGCACTGTCTTGAGATGGGAAGAGGAAGATGAAGGTAAGCATCAATAGGAACATTCTGAGAAGAGGAGTCAACCAAAAGTCCTGAAGGAACTCACAATAATGCCCAAATCAGCAAGTCATTTTCAGCAAGAAGGTAGAATAAGAACAGTGAAGGATCCTTTCACATCAATGAGAATTATAGATTTATAATTTGAATATTTATGATCATTTTGAATATAATAAAGATCATTTATTAAGAACAACTGATAGGTTAGGATACGTTAATTGCTATCATAGTTTCGTATTGAAATTTGCTTCTTCAAATACATCTGACTGAAAGCAGATCATTTTCCAGTTTGAAGGTCCCCAAGTTCTGCATTTTTTTTTTGGGTATGGTTTTTGCTATAGGCAACACATTCATCATCTGTTTATAAATATAATGCAATGGCTTAAGCCCAGGCCTTACTAAAGCCGTATGTAGTACAGGATTGGCATTTGGCATGGTCACAATGATTGTCTTTCCACTCATGTTTCAACTATAACAGATGTCTAGACTTTTCCTGAAAATTTCCTGATTTACCAGTTAATCCTTTTAACTTTTTTAAAACTCAAGCATTTTTCAATCCAGTCCAACTTCAATATATGTCGAGATTTTTCATGCAATTTCCTGGTTTATCCTTTTTTCTTAATTTTTAAGCAAATTTAAGCATTTTTCAATCAGGCCAATCCAGGATCTGCTAAGTTGGCAGACCTGATCCGGGTCGGTTTCGGATCAGCCATGGCCGATCCTGGCCTCTATTACAAAGACAATCCTTATTTTACAATAAAATGTGTGTAGTCCCATATTACAAAGACAATCCCTAGTTTACAATAAAATGACAAATACTTAGCTAAGAACGTGATTGCAGAGCATTTACCAAAATCCAGAATTATGAGAACTGACTTCCCAAAGAGTGATCTGTAGGTGCGCTAAGAAACTAAGTAAAAAATGCAGAAAGCTGAAAATTTTCAGACCAGCAGGGTATATTACAAGTCTAAAACACGATTCAGCAATTGAACAGTTAAACTATTTATTAAAATTCATTTTGACATTATTTTACATGATTAGAATTCTCTTTTGAAGAAGGTGAAGTGAAACACCACTTGCATGTTTATTTCAACATTATATTACAAGTCTAAAACACGATTCAGCAATCGAACGGTTAAACTATTGATTAAAATTCATTTTGACATTATTTTACATGTTTCTTTCTTCATGTTCTCTTTTGAAGAAGGTGAAACACCACTTGCACTACAAACCAAATGGTGATCACGAAATGTACAGTAAGGTCATATGAGTAAATAAAACCAATTGGAGGATACTTCGCCAAATAAGAAACTAGCCCAGTCACAAGATAGCTGGAGCAGGGATGCTGAATTCCACTTAGTAACTGAAAACAAAAGAAATGTGTCTCAATTCATCCTACAAACTTACTTTTTCAACAGGTTGGCCTGTTTTGTTAGCCAATTCGGTGAACAGATAGTCTCTGATCCTAAGAAGCTCATTTGCTTCATTACGAATATCATCCACCTGTAAGAAATTTTGACAGAATAAGATGAATATCAAAACAATGCTAACAGGCAGTCAAATGCAGTAGACACATCAAGAAAGGACAATAAGCTTCCAAACCTGGCCACGAGCTGCTCCAGCAGGAGATTGAAGTGCAATTCTTGAAAGGGGCATGCCAACACGGCTACCCTTAAAAGGCCATAAATAATAATCAATACCCGGTAAAAGCACACAGTACATGTTAAGAAAAGATAGATGTCAAAACAGATATAGTGACAATAAAAATAAACTATGACAAGGTCCAAAATACCAAACCTTTTCTCCAGCAGCAAGAAGAAAAGCAGCCAAATTATAGGCATAACCAACGCACTGAGTGCCAACAGCACTTTTCAAGCTTTGCATGGTGTCGTAAATAGCCATACTTGGAGTAAGCTGTAACTCCACAGCACACAAATCACATTAGATAAAAGCAAAAGAAATGAATAAAAGATATGTTAATCATTCTACGGCATGGATGTGGAAGCTATAATTTCAAAATGGGACTTATAATTTTTACAAATGAATCACATTAGAAAAGGCAAAAGAGACGAATAAAAGATAGGTTAATCATTCTACAAATGGACATAGATGTGCAAGCTATGATTTTAAAATGGGTCATTTAACTTTTACCCCCTCTATTCTTTCATATTTCCTAATTAGTCCATTCAATCTATCTATCTACTAAAAATCCCCCAAACTCTATAAAAGTTCTAAAAAAGCACATTGAGTAATCAGACGTCAAAGAAAGAGAATATTCCATGGGATAGTCCTTCTAAGTTAACCACAGGTTAGTTAAGTTTCCTTCACAGTGAACCTACAAAATGAGCAACTTGGGCCTTTTCATCTAACAATGGAGATCAGATGGGCTTTCTAATAAAGAGTCAGACTGAATGGGCTAATAAGCGAATATGGAAGAATATAGGGGCTCAAAAGGAAAAGTCTCTTTCAAAAAACACTATCTTTTTCATAATGAGAAAAACATAGGTCTGTCGATGTGTACATGTGATTTACAGTTTGATATACCAAATGTTACTCGGTTAATTTCACTATAATGTCAATTCCCAATAGAACATAATGGGGAATGCATATATGTGGAATGATAAAGGATCAACCCAAATACCCTTCCCTCAGGGGAGTCATATATCAAAGGAAAGTGATACATCCAAGATGCAATGCCTTCAACATTTATTTCTTCTCTGTACCTTTGAAGGGGAAAGGCACATAATAAAATTCAAACATCTGCTCAATGCATCACAGGATTCTTTTCAAGTAAAATGACCACTCATATACACGGGACTTTCATTCTTCTGTGATTAAGAGTAAAATACTAGATGCTCTTTTGGCACGATAAACTATTTGTTTCATTCTTTAAGGAATCTTCCATCAAAAAGTAGAAAAAAAAAATTAAGGGTGCATTGAAGCTACATATGATTAGATTTTCCAGTGACAAGGGGATGTCTTTGTATGTAATAAGCATTTATCTACTTAATAATCCTTTTTAATGAAAATCTTACTACTATCCCAGCAGCTAGCTTAAAAGCACTACATGCCATCAATGCCAATTTTTCCAAGGCCTTTGTATGCATACTATTTAACATAATCTCTTATGTTAATCTCCGTCAAATTTGCTTTTCCTTACAAAAAAGATAAAGCTTTTTAGAGAATAGCAATCTTCTCTTACGAGCAATCTTGAAAGAAAGATGGCAAAGAGACGAGCAATTAGGATAACTGAAGACAAGTACCAAACTTACATCTCCACCAGGCCCATTGATATATAAGTAAAGTTTTTTTGAAGATTCAATGCTGTCGAGATACAACATTGTTGCCAGGACTTGGTTGCTAAATTCCTCATCTATATGTTGCCCAATGAAGATAACTCGCTCCCTGTACTGCAAATGAAGTTACATAGGCTGTTCAGTGGTGCACATGTTTAACGAAACATTTTCCAAACTCTCCATGGCCCATACAGATACACAGGATGCGCATGAGAGAGAGAGAGAGAGAGAGAGAGAGAGACATTATCTCACAAGAGCATTCCACAGATCAACCCACTGCCATGTTCCTTCACCAGGGGTCCTGTATGGTACTCTGGGTGTACCTATGGGCATCATATGGACACGTGCACGTGTGGCTATCTTATTTGAAGCCCTGTGAAGCAAGTTTTTTGGTCAATGCAACAGAATCCATAAAGCCATCGCAACTGCAATGCATGAGGATGGGGGAAATGCAGCAAGAAAACTAACAATACATAAACAGTTAGATGATAGAGCGACCTTATGAAGATGCTGAGCATTTTTCATGATTGTTGTGTGACATTGACAGGTTTACAGACATTTAGAGTAATTTTCATGTAAAGTAGGCCCAATATTTTATTTATCAATGATATTGTGATTGTGATAACTTGGTATTACTATTAGAATTATCCCACTCACAAAGCATTTCAAGTGCAAAGACTTTCCAAAATTTCATAGAGATGTTTGTCATTTTAAGACCTTGGAAAGATGCACTCACTATAATACCACCACCATTGTCACCCACGGTTATTTGCATCCCCAGCACACTGCCTCAACTATCATCAAAACTACTGTTGCCATTGAAATCGATGCTACGGCAACAATCATGCTGCTATAATAGTACGTAAAACTCTCTTTTTAAGAATCACCACCCTTGGCCCCACAAACAATATTGTAAGACACAGTAGGAATGATTGCACTTCAATTCTGTATTCACCATTGTCATCATCAAAAGCATTCCCTCTACTCATGGTCCTTCCGCTAGAACTCATTTAATTTTGTCAAGAAGTAAGGGAAGTCATCTTGTCATACATGTTGGAAACTAACATTTGATTCGATCATCAAAATGATGAATAGAATCAGAAATGTTTTTTGTTCCCGATGGCCACTACCTTAAGGGTAATGCAGAAAAAATAATGCTAGAAAACTGTAGGCATGTTCTCTATTCAAGTCAGGATACATTAATTTTCTGTTCCTTCTTTTGTTAAGAGTCATTGCAGAAAGTGGAAGTTGACAACAAGAGAGCAGTTTGTTTCCTCTCATTGATTTACCCTATATCTTACAGAACGACAAAGTGCATTTACCCTGGTCTGCTTGTGTGCCCCAGGGTGGGGCAATGGCAGTGCTCATCAGGAAGTTGAGGCATCTTGCTCAGATGCTGTCAGTTTGGGGTGGGAGTAAGTGGCTTCCTAAAAGACAAATCAAGGAGAATCTTCTTTCGCAGATATAGGCGTTCGATTCCTTGGAGGAGGCAGGTTTGATGGATGATTCGGACAGGGGAGCCAGAGTTTCCTTGAAAGCAGAATACGAAGAAATTATCACCAGGGAAAAAATTACTGGAAACAGAGATCAAGGGAAAGATGGCTGAGAGAAGGAGATGGGACACAGCTTATTTCCACAGGTTTGCGTCCAGCGGGAAGAGGTTGAACCATATAGCTGGGATCAGGGTGGGGGATCAGATGGTGCACAGGGAGGAAGACATCAGATGGCATGCTAAAGAGTTTTATGCTTCTCTTCTATCCAAGGAGCAACCCAGCAGACAGGTGTTTGATGATGAGTTACTTCCCCGTCTATCGGCAATTGAGAGCGAGGTTATGGTGACTCCCTTTCAGGAAGAGGAGATTAGACAAGCCATCTTTGCATTGGCAGGTGATAATGCCCAAGGACCTAATGGATTCACGGTCATCTTTTTCAGCACTGTTGGGAACTTGGGAGATCATCAAGAAGGATTTGGTGGGGACGGCAGAAGAATTCCACGATGGCAAAGCACACCTGAGGGGTATCAACAGAACTCTCCTTGTATTGATCCCCAAAAGCAAGGGGCTCAGGAGTTTGTTGATTTTAGACCGATCAAATTGTGATGTTTATCTATTTTGCGGGCGTGCCAGTCTGTTAAAAAAAACAAATTTCATTCATTTATCAGACGATTTGGGTGTCGTGTACTGGACATTTCCCCACTGATGGAAGTCGATGTTAATTTACATCGAGGTGACCTCGAACACCTTTGATTCTCTGTCAAAGAACGCCTTTTGTCTCTATTCATTGTGACAATATTCATCTTGATGATCGTCTTCCATGAATACATACTCTTGCAAAGAAATTTGAAATGTTCATTGCTTATACACATGTAATTGGAAATACAAATGGTCTTTCAAGACCTTTACAAATTGTCCCGATTATATGATCGGGTCCTTAGAATTTCATTCGGTCGCGATCGGACCCTTTAGGACTTGCTTCTATCACGATCAGACCGCTGAATTTGAATTTCATCACGATGAGACAGTTAGATTTGAATTTCATCACAATCAGATTGTTGGATTTGAATTTCATCACGATCAGACCGTTGGATTTGAATTTCACTACGGTCGGGTCGTTGGATCGCCAAGATGATCATTATCGGCCCGTTGTATTTGCTTTGTGATCACCATCACCCTTTGATGGTAATGAGACTTTTAAGTGGTCATGTCAGGTTTCTGCAAGTTTGTACCCCTTTTGAGATTTTGCTGCAATCTTTCACCCTTTCTGAGAATTTTGCAGCCCTCCCACGTCGGGATATTTCTGCAAGTATCAACCACTATAATTAGAGACCTAAAAACTTGGCCAATGTTGTGTTCTGAAGAAGAAACCCGAAGGAGATTTGGACAGCATCGTATCCATGACTGTTCAAGAGCTCCTTGCCATTTTCTGACATTTCCAGGAACCTCTGCCATTCCTTGGCCCTTTCAGACCTTCTACTATCGGCTGATATCCTCGAGTTCTTTTCGTCCTTTCTCGACTTTCTCGAGTAGTCCCCGGGTATTTCCATCATTGGTTGACTTTACCTGGGTGCTTTTGCCATTTCTTGATATTTTATGTCTTTCCTGTCATTTCTTGACCTTCTCATACATTTTCGCCATTTCTTGGCTTTTTGGAGCAGTCCCGGGTATTTTCGTCATTTGTTGACTTTCCCTGAGTGCTTCTACCATTTCTTGGCATTCTATGTCATTTCTTGACATTCTCGGACATTTCTGCCATTTCTTGGCTTTTCCGAGCAGTCCCAGGTATTTCCGTCATTAATTGACTTCCCCGGATGCTTCTGTCATTCCTTGGCGTTCCTGAGTGCTTCGGTCATTTATTGATTTCCTCATGCATCTTCGCCATTTATTGGCATACTCGAATATTTCCATCATTTGTCGACTTCTCCGAGAATCTTGTATCATTTCCTGATTTCTTGAGGATTTTCAATCATTTCATGACCTCCATGGGTATATTTGTCATTTCTTGACGATCCCAAATCCTCACCAGCCGTAAACCGAACTCAGGAGAGCGCACGCCGCTTCAGAGAAGTGACGTGGGTCCCGCTCCACCAAGTCGTGTAAACGACATGATCCTTGTATAGTTTCTTCTTTTGAAAGGACTTTCTTACAATTTCTGAACTTCGACGGCATTTAGTTGACTTTCGTGAAGTTCGAACATGGCTTGAATGACTTTCTCACAAGCGGGAGCACTTGTGCAATTTCCTCTTTCAAGGTCTTTGGGTTTGGGACCTTTCTAGGGACATTTCTGTAATTTCTATTCTCCGGGGTATTTCTGTAATTTCCCCTCAAGCAGAGACATTTCTGGAATTTTCCCTTAACATGGGATATTTCTGCAATTTTCCCTCAATTAGAGACATTTCTGGAATTTTCCCTTCAACAGGGACATTTCTAGAATTTTCCCTTCAACAGGGACATTTCTGGAATTTCCCCTTGAACAGGGATGTTTCTAGAATTTTCCCTTAACATGGGATATTTCTGCAATTTTCCCAGGCATGGGGGTATTTCTGCAATTTTCAGACTGGAGGGATTTTTCTGCAATTTTCCCTCAAACAGGGACATTTCAGCAATTTTCCCAGACATGGGGGTATTTCTGCAATTTTCAGACAGTGGAGGGATTCTTCTGCAATTTTCTGTTGAACAGGGACATATTTGCAATATTCTCCGAACACGGGTATATTTGCAATGTTCCGGTACAGAGGAATTTATTTACCGTGCACAACCTGTGTTTGATATCACACCATTCAGAACATGCCATCTTTCTGCATTTTTTGACTTTTCTGGGCATACATGCAATTATATAAAAGTTTCAGGTATAATTGCAATTTTTCCATCTTGTGCAAAACTTGACTTATCGATGGGAACTTAATCAGAAACCCAATTTCTTTCTTTCACTCATAGTATTCATAAGGAGTACATTTGCACAGAATTGTCTTTGTAAGTATTCATGTAAACCTTGGGCAATTTTACAAATAAATTCTCACGAAGGACTTTCACATAAAAATCCAAGGGACCAGCAGTTCTGCGGCCTTTGTTTTTCTGGACAAACAAAACAAGAATCTCCTCCAAGTCTCCAAGTCCCCTCTTGCGGATTTCAGATCCTCCTCCCAAACTTGGCAGATTTTTCCCATCCCCCATTTCTTTGGCATTGGTCTCCTTTTATAGGAGATTGGGCGAGGGGTGGACACCCCACCGGGCATGGACACCACCGGGCATGGATTTAATTTGTCTTTTTTTCTCCCCTCCCCCTTTTTTTTCTTTGGGTTGGACAGGGGGGAGACCCCACCGGGTGGAGGTACCACCGGTGGGGGACCCGGTGGTGCACACCACCACTGGTGGGGTCCTGGTGGGCCCCACCAGTCAGACCGGTGGCGGTGTACCCACCAGTGGTGGTGATGGTTTGAGATTTTTTGTGGGGATTTTTTGGGTTTCTAGGATTTCTGGAATTTTGGTTTTTTCTGGGATTTGATATTTTTAGATTTTCTGGGTTTTGGGGTTTTCTGAAATTTCAGAAATGAGGAATTTCAGGGATTTTCTGAGTTTTGGGGATTTCTGGGATGGGAGTTTTAAGGAACTTCTGAAAATTTTAGAAATGATATTTTTTAGGGATTTTTGGATTTTCAGGTATTTACAGAAAACATGATATTTTCTGAAAATATGGATTTCTGGAAACTTGAAATTTCTGGGAATATGGTATTTCTGAAAATCACATAAATGGGATATTTGAGGGATTTTAGGTTTTCAAATATTTCTAAGTAGAAATGAGGTAGTAAAATTTGGAAATTCAGAAAATTGGATTTTTGGGTTCTGAAAATTCCTGATATTTCAGGAAAATGGGTTTTGAGCAAGGTTCAAAAACCCGGGGATCAGGATCGGATCGGTCGGCCCAAAACCGATCCGACCCGGCGATCCCGACCCCGGCTCGGCCGAGCCCGGCTGAGCCAGGGGTGGGTGGATCGGCCCATTATACAGGTGTATATCTTATACAGGCTGAGTTCAGGCCGAGTCCACTGCGATTTCAGGACTTATTTACCTGAATATCATTTAAGTAAATGTTATTACATGTAAATAAGGAAGTACCCCCCATTTGAATCCAATAAAAATATCAAAAAAATCATATCTCTTACCAATAAAAAGTCAACTCTCCCACCAAAGAAGAAAATCGTGATTTCGTTGATTTTAGTGAAATGCTAACTTTTTAATCTCTCATAATTTAGCATATCTAAAAATTTGATAATTCAAATAAACTATATGGAACACTAAAAATCCAAAGTCCGGTAAAAAAAGTCAAACGTGCATATGACTTCTCCAAGGGAGCCACTCTCCTACTGACAACACTTAGTCTGCTTGAAACCTCTCAGGATTTGGTCAAACTTAAACTATCATCAAAGTCACGAGAATTGTCACTTTCTAATTTCTTTTCAATTAAAAAGTGAAAAATCTCATGAGTTTAGATAATGATAGCTTAGGTTTGACCAAATCCTGAGAGGTCTCAAGCAGACTAAGTGTTGTCAGTAGGAGAGTGGCTCCCTTGGAGAAGTCATATGCACGTTTGATTTTTTTTACCGGACTTTAGATTTTTAATGTTCCATATGGTTTATTTGAATTATCAAATTTTTAGATAAGCTAAATTATGAGAGATTAGAAAGTTAGCATTTCGCTAAAATCAACGAAATCGCAATTTTCTTCTTCGGTGGGAGAGTTGACTTTTTATTGGTAAGAGATATGATTTTTTTGATATTTTTATTGGATTCAAATGGGGGGTACTTCCTTATTTACATGTAATATCTTAAGTAAATGAAACTACAAATAATAACATTTACGGCCTGAAATCGCAGTGGACACAGCCTGGGATTGGTCTGGACTCAGCCCATGACAAGGTTGAACAGGATCGGCCCGGCTCGGGCCGATCCGAGGCGGATCGGGCCGGGCTCGGCGAGCCGGCCGAGTCCAGCCGAGCCGGTCTGATCCGCGTGCAACGACCGGCTAGGTTACCCCGGCTCGGATCGGGAGGCCCAAAACCGAGCCGAGCCGGCCGAGTCCAGCCGAGCCGGTCTGATCCGCGTGCAACGACCGGCTAGGTTACCCCGGCTCGGATCGGGAGGCCCAAAACCGAGCCGACTCGGCCAATCCGATCCCGATCCGGCCGAGTTTTTGAACCATGGTTTTGAGTTCTGAAAATTCAAGAAATGGGGTAATGAGGGTTTTCAGATTTTCTGGAAGTGTGAATATTTCAGGAATTTCTGGTTTTGGATATTTCTGAAATTTTGGTTTTTTCAGAAATTTTGAAAATTCTGAAATTTCTGATAATTCCTGGAAACTTGATGTTTTCAAGAATTTTGGAATTTCGGGGGTTGTTTTGACTTTTTTGCCCTTATCACATGGCCATGGTTTTATACCATTTTATGCCATAATTAGCAAATTTGTCCTTGTATAATTTATTTATCACCAAAATATTCAAAAAGATTTAATGAATATTTTTGGTGTCAACAAATGCCCCCCACAGGATGTGTGCCGGAGCCGAAGGCGAAGGTAGACGTCCCGTGCATTTCTCAAACTTTACCCCTGGTCTCAATGACATGGTGGGGAACTGGGTCAAAGACCACGGCTATAGTTCATGCACTTTAACATTTATGCGGCGTCGTCAGCAATTTTGGACAACAGTTTGTTGTTGTAATTTGGGCCAACGAACAACTCTATCATGTATCTTGCGCTGAGCCGTTGGTATATATTTCTTGAATATTTTTAAGCTCAACAGTTCTCAGGAGAGGACTCATGAGAGCGCACATCACTTCAAAGAAGCGACATGGACCCACTCCACCAAGTCAACTCTACAACTGAGTTGTATTGAAGAATTGTTCCATGACTTTGCTTGGAGTTGACTTCGGTTTTCTTCTGTCTGACTTTACTAAGAATTAGATTTTGATGTCCTTCTTTCGAGACTTGCCTTCATGGCTTTGCTCGGGGACTCAATTTTGATATCTTTCTTCTGAATCTTATCTTGTTGTCTTTGTTCAGGACTTAATGAGAGATTTTGCCGATGAGGCTCGTCTTTCTGACTTTGCTCAATGGCTTGACTTGAGATTTTCCCCCTGAGACTTGTCTTTCTGACTTTGCTCAGGGTTGGGTTGGAGTTTCGACTGCTAAGAGTCTGAGACTTGCCTTTCGGGCTTTGCTCAACGGCTTGATTTGGCGTTTGGTCGATGAGACCCGCCTTTCTGGCTTTTGCTCTTCGGCCTGATTTGATAGCTCTCTCCGGAGCCTTACCTTCTTGGCTTTGCTCGAGATTCGACTTGACATCTTTGTCCTGAATCTCGCCTTGCTAGCTTCGTTCAAGATTCAATGGGAGATTTTATTGCTAGGGTTGGCCTTCCTGTCTTTGCTCAGCGACTTGACTTCGACATCTTCTTTGAAGTTCGCCTTTTAGGCTTGGCACAAAACTTGAATTTCTTTCATATCATTGTTGCTTGAGTGGCATACTCTTCCCAAGCCGTCACACCAAGTGCCTGGATTAGATGATTTCACAGTTGTCACAACTTCAAATTCGAGTGACTCAACGTCCATGGATGGATGTATATCTTGAGTGTGAGGCTCTGCTTCATCTTAAACAGCTTCCTTCTGCTCAAGTATTCATCTTAGGCTCTTATTATGTCTTTCTGAGGGGGGCAGAATCTATTTCATCAGAAACCTCTCCTCTTTTTTTTATTTTTGTTGGCAGTTCGAGTTGAGATCAAGTAGAGTTGGCAATCCAAATGGAACACGCAAGCCAACAATACAAATGGGGTTCAATGGAATTGACAGTCCAGAAGGAACATGCAAGTCAAAGCCACAAGTTGAAATTCAAGTAAAGTTGGCAATCCAAACGGAACATGCAAGCCAACACTAGAAATGGAGTTCAATGGAATTGACAGTCCGAAAGGGACATGTAAGTCAAAACCCAAGTGCGAGATTCAAGTAGGTTGACAGTCTGAAAGGAATATGTAAGTCAACACTACAAATGAAATTCAATGGAATTGACTGTCCAAAAGGGACATGTAAGTCAAAACCAAAATTTGAGATTCAAGTAGATTGACAATCCAAAAGGAACATGTAAGTCAACACTACAAGTGAAATTCAATGGAATTGACAGTCCGAAAGGGACATGTAAGTCAAAACCAAAATTTGAGATTCAAGTAGGTTGACAATCCAAAGGAACATGCAAGTCAACACTACAAATGGAATTCAATAGAATTGACAGTCCAAAAGGAACATGCGAATCAATGCTACTTCTTTTTCCTTTTTTCTTTTCTCTTTCTTTTCTTCTCTTTTTTTTTCTCTCTTTACTAGCATTAGCGCTCTTTCGGGTTTTCACCAATACTAGCCCCCTCTAGCTTTTTTTCGGCACGTCCTGTCGGGATTTCACGCCGAAGGGTTATCTATTTTTGCCCGAGACGCCCTTTTTGGGTTTTCACCTTGGCTGGATTTTAACCTTTTTACCCTTAAGTACACCGCCAGCCGCGTACTCAAGTCTGTCAGGGCACCTCTATTTTAAGCCCCAATTTTCTTTTCCCTTCTTCTTTCTCTTCTTGCTTTTTGAGTGGAGTAGCCACATGTTTGGATTTCGGGTTCGTAGTTTGGAAATTATTTTGGCTCAACCAACCATTGTGGCTTGGGGGCCGAGGTTTTCGGAATTTGAGTATTGCCATGACCTACCCTTGTAACTTGTTAGTCAGGGGTTGGATTTGATTTGAGATTAGCCTACCTTTGTGGTTTGCTGGCTAAGGAAGAGATTTGATTTGGGGTTAACTTACCTTTGTGGTTTGTTGACTAAGGATAGAGTTTTGCCCTGACCTACCTTTGTGGTTTGCTGGCCAAGGGCTGGGATTGGATTTGACTTAGCCTACCTTTGTGGTTTCTTGACTAAGGTTTTGGGGTTTTATCCTGACCTACCTTTGTGGTTTGCTGGTCAAGGCAGAGATTGGGTTTGGTTTAGCCTTACCTTTGTGTTTTGCTGGCTATAGTTTGAGATTTTGGTTCTAACTTAGCCTACCTTTGTGGTTTACTGGCTAAGAGTTGGGATTTTGATTTTGACTTGGCCTACCTTTGTGGTTTACTGGCCAAGGCAGAATGGGTGTTTGTAGTAAAGAGACCCACCAGTGCAAAAAATTTTCTTTCTTCTTCTCTTTTTTTTTGGTTATATTACCAACCCCAGCGCCCTTTCAGGTTTTCACTGGAGCTAGCCCCCTCTGACTTTTTCCAACGCACCCTTATGGGTTTTCACGTTGAGGGGTTACTCATTTTTGCTTGAGACGCCCTTTCAGGTTTTCACCTCAATCGAGTTTTTAGGCTTTTTTGCCCTTAACTACCCCTAAGATGGGGACGGCTAAGTCCGCCAGGACACCTCTATTTTAAGTCCCATTTTTATTTTTCTTTCTTCTTTCTCTTCTTTTTTTTGAAAGAGACAGATGACTGATTAGCCTTTCATGATGTAGAAGTGAAGGTCTTGAACTTTAAGGTTGAACAAGTATGGAGTTTTTGAGTTTTAGGATTTATGATTTGGCTAACCACAGTAGTTTGATAGCCAAAGGTTTGAATTTTGGCTTACCCTACTTTTGTGGGTTGTTCGCTAAGGTTTGATGATTTTGGATTTTGGATTTTGGTTCTCGAGTTAGTCTACCTTTGAGGTTTGTTGGCTAAAGTTCAGTTTTGATTTTCGGACTTGACTTAGCCTATCTTTGTGGTTTGTTGGCTAAGAAAGGTATTTAATGTGAACTTAGCCTACCCTTGTGGTTTGCTGGCTAAGAAAGAGATTTGGTTTTCAGGTTAGCCTACCTTTGTGGTTTGCTGGCTAAGAAAACGATTTGATTTTCGGGTTGGCCTACCTTTGTGGTTTGCTGGCTAAGGTTCAGTTTTGATTTTTAGACTTGACTTGGCCTACCTTTGTGGCTTGTTGGCTAAGAAAGGGATTTGGTTTGGATTTAGCCTATCTTTATGGTTTGCTGGCTGAGAAAGGAATTTGATTCGGACTTAGCCTACCTTTGTGGTTTGCTGGCTAAGAAAGAGATTTGATTTGGACTTGGCCTACCTTTGTGATTTGCTAGCTAAGAAAGAGGTTTGATTCGGACTTAGCCTACTTTTGTGGTTTGCTGGCTAAGGTTTGAATTTTGAGTTTAGTTTAGCCTACCTTCGTGGTTTGTTGGCTAAAGAGTTGAAGGTTTTTTTTTTTTTTTCAATTTTCAATCCAAGTTTTGATATGGCCGACCATGAAGGCTTGTCGGCCAAGGATTTGATAAAGATCTTTCTTTTCATTTTGTTTTCACATTACCAACTTCGGCGCCCTCGCGGGTTTTCACCGGAGCTGGCCCCCTGTAGCTTTTTCCAACGCGCCCTTACGGGTTTTCACGTTGAGAGGTTACCCATTTTTGCCTGAGGCGCCCTTTCGGGTTTTCACCTCAATCGGATTTTCGACATTTTTACCCCCAAATACATGAGATGCCATATACTTGAGTCCGTCGGGGCACCTCTATTTTAAGCCCCATTTTTTTGTTTCTTCTTTTTTTTTTGAATGGGGTAACCAGAATTTTGGACTTTGGATTTGGATTTCGGGTTTTGACTCAGCCTACCTTGGTGGTTTGTTGGCCAAGAAGGGGATTCGGTTTGGATTTAACCTACCTTTGTGGTTTGCTGGCTAAGGAAGGAATTTGACTTTTGAGTTAGCCTACCTTGGCGGTTTGCTGGCTAAGGAATTGATGTTCAATTTGGACTTAACCTGCCTTTGTGGTTTGCTGGCTAAGAAATTGAGGTTTGATTTGGACTTAACCTACCTTTGTGGTTTGCTGGCTAAGGAAAGATTTGACTTGGGCTTAACCTACCTTTGTGGTTTACTGGCTAAGAAGTTGAGGTTTGATTTGGACTTTATCCTATCTTTGTGATTTGTTGGCTAAGGAAAGATTTGACTTGGGCTTAGCCTACCTTTGTGGTTTACTGGCTAAGAAGTTGAATTTAATTTTTACTTGAATTTTGATCTGGCCGGCCATAAAGGCTTGTTGGCCAAGGATTTGAAAAAGATTTTTTTTTCATTCGTTTTTTTTTTCATATTACCAACTTCAGCGCCCTCGCGGGTTTTCACCGAAACTAGCCCTCTTTAGCTTTTTCCAACGCGCCCTTACGGGTTTTCACGTCAAGGGGTTATCTATTTTTGTCTGAGGCGCCCTTTCGGATTTTCACCTCAGCCGGATTTTCGACATTTTTACCCCCATATACATGAGATGCCATATACCCGGGTCCGTCGAGGCACCTCTATTTTAAGCCCCATTTTTTTGACAAGATAACAGCTACTGGCTTGAAGCGTGGCATTTGGATTTGTTTCTTGAGGGTTTGACTAGTTGGCTTTCATAGCTTGGTGGATGAGGATTTAGGATTTGGGATCTAACTCGGCCTACCTTGATGATTTTTAGGCCAAAGATTTGGGATCTAAGTTTTCTGGGTTTCACCTGCCTTTAAGGTTTGTTGGCCAAAGGTTTGGGTTTTGTAGGGATTGGAGAATTCTTTGGCCTAATCCCACCTTTATGATTTGCTAGGTCGAGGTTCATAGTTTGGAGCAGGGTTTGACGGATCGGCGATTCGGACCGAATCGGGTTCTCCCTGATTCGGTCCGATTCGCATGGAATCGGACCCGAATCGGACCGAATCGGTCTGATTCGCCTGATACCTGTTCAGGCAGGGTTGTCAGGTCTCAAGATCCTGTTCAGACAGGGTTTCAGGATCCCTTTATTTACCTGAATATCATTTAAGTAAATGTTACATTTACTTAAGATATTACATGTAAATAAGGAAGTACCCCCCATTTGAATCTAATAAAAATATCAAAAAATCAAATCTCTTACCAATAAAAAGTCAACTCTCCTGTCGAAGAAGAAAATCACGATTTCGGTGATTTTAGCGAAATGCTAACTTTCTAATCTCTCATAATTTGGTCTATCTAAAAATTTGATAATTCAAATAAACCATATGGAACACTAAAAATCCAAAGTCCGGTAAAAAAAGTCAAATGTGCATGTGACTTCTCCAAGGGAGCCGCTCTCCTACTGACAGTACTTAGTCTATTTGGGACCTCTTAAGATTTGGTCAAACCTAAACTATCATCACTCAAACTCATGAAATTGTCACTTTCTAGTTTCTTTTCAATTAGAAAGTGAAAATTCCCATGAGTTTAGGAGATGATAACTTAAGTTTGACCAAATCCTGAGATGCCTCGAGCAGACTAAGTGTTGTCAGTAGGAGAGCGGCTCCCTTGAGAAGTCACATGCATGTTTGACTTTTTTTACCGGACTTTAGATTTTTAGTGTTCTATATGGTTTATTTGAATTATCAAATTTTTAGATAGACCAAATTATGAGAGATTAGAAAGTTAGCATTTCGCTAAAATCATCGAAATCGTGATTTTCTTCTTCGATGGGAGAGTTGACTTTTTATTGGTAAGAGAGATGATTTTTTTTTTATTTTTATTGGACTCAAATGGGGGTACTTCCTTATTTACATGTAATATCTTAAGTAAATGTTATAATAAATTATAACATTTACTTAAATGATATTCAGGTAAATAAGGGGATCCTGAAACCCTGCCTGAACAGGATCCTGAGACCTGGCAACCCTGCCTAAATAGGTATCTGGCGAATCGGACCGAATCAGGTGAATCGCGAATCGGGTTTCCCCTGATCCGCACCGATTTGCCCGAATCGGCCCGATCCGATCCGACACGCCAAACCCTGGTTTGGAGTTTCTGAGTTCTGGCTGATTTTATGATTTGATGCCCTTAGGTTGGAATTGAGAATTTCTGGACTCAAGCTGACCTTTATGGTTCTAGATTGGAGGGGGTGGTTGCCACGGTGGGACAAGGATAAAAATATCAGAGTGGTATGAACAATGATTCCCTCTCTGCTGTTTATTCATTCTTTTTTTTTAATTGGGAATTGGTGTATCTTTCAAGGGTTGGTGAGGGCATTACTGCCCCACGTTGCGGCATTGATTCGTTGCCCCAGTGGTTTTAGCCCCAGCCTTTGTGGCGCTATGTTGATCTTGATGCTGAAACGACTCTTGCTTTTGGGTTGGGAGGGTTGAGGGGCACCTCCCAATTAGGGTTGCCATGTTGACGATATTTTTCGACGTCGCATCAACCCAATCAGCTTCCTTCTGGTGCATTTGGAACATAATATTAATTGCTTGCTCGATTGTTTCGAGCAGCAAGTATTGGGATTCGGCCATAAAGAGGCCAGGGTGTTGGAAGGCTGATTCTGCCATCGACTTCTTATTTGGCTCATCCCCTAATTTGTCCAGAACTTGTCTTTGGGGCAGTTTCTGGCCCCGCCTTCTTGGGTCTGCCCGGCATGCTTGTGATTGAGCTAGGCTTCTTGACCTTTTGTAAAGTTCGATTTGACATTCTCTTGTCGAGACTTGTCTTTCTAGATTTATCTGACATTCAACTTAAGATCCTTCCTTCCGAGTCTGCCTCTCTGACTTTGTCCAGAACTTGATTTGAGATTTTGTCCCCAGAAGGTACATCTTTACTTGGCTCAGAATTTTGTTTGGCATACGTCCTGGAGCCGACCTTTCTAGCTTAGTCCAAAATCTTGGTGCAAGGCTTGACCTGACATTTGTTCTTAAAACCGGTCTTTCTGGCTTAGTCCAGAGCTTTGACTTTGACATTCAATTTTCCGAAGCTGGTCTTTCTGACTTGGTCTAGAACTTGGATCGACATTTGGTTGTTGGAACCGGCCTTCATGGCTTGATTCAAAACTTGGATTGATATTTTGTTTTCTGGAACTGGCCCTTCTGGCTTGGTCCAATGCTTGGATTAACATTTGGTTCTTAGATTCTTGCCTTTCTAGTTTGACCCAAGACTTGATATTCGCCTTCGGAGCTGGCCTTTCTAACTGAGTCCAGAACTTGGATCGACATTTGGTTGTTTGTGGTTGGCCTTCATGGCTTGATTCAAAACTTGGATTGATATTTTGTTTTTTGGAACTGGCCCTTCTGGCTTGGTCCAATGCTTGGATTAACATTTTGCTTCTGGAGCTGGCCTTCATGGCTTGATCCAAAGACTGATTCATCATTTGGTTTCTAGAACTTGCCTTTCTATCTTGGTCCAGAAATTGATTCGCTGTCTGGCTTCTGGAGCTGGCCTTGGCTTGGTCCAGGGACTGAAGCATCATTTGGTTTCTGAGCTTGCCTTTCTAGCTTGGTCCAGGGATTGAAGCATCATTTGGTTTCTGGAGCTTGCCTTGTGGGCTTAGTCTGAAAATTGATTCCTCATTTGGCTTCTGGAGTTGGCCTTCCTAACTTGGTCCGGAGCCCAATTTGAGGTTTGTCCCTAGAGCTTGCCTTTTTTACTTGGTCTAGAGGTTCGACTTGACATTTACTTGCCGGAGTCGGCCTTCCTGGCTTGACCTAGAGCTCGATTCCATATTTAGTTCTTGGATCTTGCCTTTTCGGCTTGGTCCAAAGCTTGTCTTGGCATTTGGTTTTCAGAGCTAGCTTTTATGACTTGGCTCAGAGCTTGATTCAGCATTTAGTTCTTGGAATTTGCCTTTCTGGGTTGGTCCAAACTTTACTTGGCATCTAATATTTACCCCTGGAACTGGCCTTTTTGGCTTGGTTCAAAGCTTGGATTAACATTTTGCTTTCGGAGCTCGCCTTTCTGGCTTGGTCCTGGGTTTGACTGATCATTTGGTGGCTAGAATTGGCCTTTTTGGCTTGGTCCAGAAATTCTGTCACGAGCATTGTTGACAAGGATTGTTTATCCCTTGGATTCAGCTAGGGGTTTAACTTGGAGTGTCGGCCATTCTTCATTATAAGTGGCTTGGTTTTGATTGCATGGGATTTCCACAAGGCTGCTTTGGCTCAATATACTCTTAGCTGCTTTGTGAGGATTCTTTCTTGTTATTGGGTTCTTGAACTTCCGCCAGTATGTGGATTACATTAATTGATTGGCAGACCAAGCTGGCTGATCGGTTTGGCTGCTCCCACTCATGACGTTGTAGTGGGTCAACTTGGCCATTTCACATTGTGATGAGGCGGTTTTGAATTGCCTTCTTCACCTTATCTTTGAAGATGTAGCAATCTTCAATAGTATGTCCCAGCATCAATGGGCTCCTTTACCTTGCAGGCGTCTACGACTTCTTTGGATTTGGCAGACATTTGGGCGATCCGCCACTTCTTTGTTGCTTATACACCTGGGTAGGATGGTGCCCCCAATCTGTCGAAGATTGGGCCACATGTTATTGAGACCCACGCATGATTACCCTTTTCCACTCGGATTGGTTCTGAGGTTTGAGGGGTGAAGTTGGACTTCTGATATACGACCTTTCCCTTTGGTCTTTACGAACGTAGAGGGTTGGGGTTTTGGAGTGCAGCTTGTTGCTAGTTTGACATTTTGGAGGGCTTGTCTGCCCAAGTTTTTCTATTACACAAGTCTCCTTCCTGAAGACTTGTATTTGCTTCATCTTCGGAGGGCATTTTTGTTGTATTGCCCCCAATCCTGGATTTGGATTCCTTTTTGAAGTCCATCGTAATTTCTTGCCCTCAGGAGTGTGAAACTGTTGGAGATTGAGATTGTTGGAACGTATGTGTCCCTTAGCGTGGTTGGCTCGTCCCCACCGAGTCGAACGCGAAGATTGTCAACAAGTACAAACTTGCCAGAATTGGAGACCGTTGCCGCGAGCAGTTTGCCTTTGTGGCTCTGTCGTCATCCTTTCTTTACCAGATTTGCCTCTTTGGCTTTGCCTGGGACTTTATTTGAAGTCTTCTTCCTTGGACTTGCCTTGTTGGCTTTGCCAGGGATTGGGTTAAGAGCCCTTCACTTTGGACTTCTTCTTGAACTCTTGCTTGTCAGAGCTATTTTACTTGACGTTTCGCTCGAGGCTTTGTCTTGACCATTATTTGGTATTTTTGCCGCTGGCTTTTCTTTGAGTTTTCATCCCCAAATATGTCTTTTTGACTTTCTGAGTTGGCATTTCATTTGGGTTGTTGCCTTGGAGGCTTTCATTCTTCAAGAATTTATTTGACCCAATCGGCCTCTCTAGCTTGCCGCTGGGCTGACAACTAGGTAGATTTAACTAAACTAGATTGCCTTGATTGTTCAGGCCTCGTCCTTGATGACCCCACATTTGTTTCATACAAAGTTATTGCATATGAAACTCCCATTGCTTGTGCTTCGTTGCTTTGGCTTCCGACCATGCCCCCTTTTCATTGTGAGACTTGAATGCCATCTTCTTTCATTTTCGCCTTGATTTGATGTAGGCGATGATAGGGTTGCCCCCTTTGCTTGAACTTACCGGTTTTAGATTTCTACCGATGCACTGGCTTTCGTTTATTTCCACCTTAACTTGATGTAAATGGCGGAGCATGTTGTAGTAATAGCATAATAGGGACATGACAATCCCGTGGCAAGATTGGTTGGCCTTCACCTAGCCACATGTGTTTTCTATTTTTTCTCTTACTGGCATGGATGAGCCGTTTCAGACTTGGATATAGCCGCAACAGGTTTTCTACCTTGGCGACGGTTCCCCCGGCTAGCAGGAACAACCCCATGGATTTTGGTGGCACTTAGCTTCGTGAAGATGCCTTCACTTTGATGTTTTGAGCAACCACAACCAAAGTTGGGGTGGTGTTGTGCCTTGATAGCAAGAGTGGCTTTGGACATGTGCCATGTTGACATTTAGGCTTCGGAAGGAAGCACTTAGCCTTGATGCCCTCGGCAGAAGTTAACTGTTCAGCATATTTCTTCAGCCTTCCTTTCAAATTTTATTTTCTTTTATTTTTCTCATGCTTCTTAGCCTTAACCAACTTGGTTAGAGGGGAGACTCCTGCCATTGCAGGCGGTCGGAAAATGCCCCTAGAGTTGGAATTGTTGCATGAAGCTTTCTTCTCAAGAGGTTTAAGTTGAGAGCTTTTCTTAGGGGTCATAGTGACTCAACTAATCTCCTCTTGTTGCAGTTAAAAGGCGACATTGATTGTCTGTTGAGATTTTAAGCAGTTCGACATATTGTTGTCTTCTTGCTGTCTTGCTTTCTGATTTGTCCAGAGCTTGACTTCAGAGACCCCATCTTCATTTTGCCTTTGTGGCTTTGCTCATAGATACACTCAGCATCTTTGTCTTGGACTTTACCGCTTTTAGTTTTGCCTAAAGTTTGTTTCGACATTTTATTCTCGAGTATTGCCCTTTTGGCTTTGCTCGAGATTCAATCTGATATTTCTTTATCGAGATTTACCTCCTTGGATTTTGCTTTTGAGCCTCACCTTTGTCAAGGTAGGCATGAAGATTGTTGATGGTGATCATCTTACCAGATCTCAAGGTGATCGTCATCGACTTCTTGCTTTTGTGGCCTTTGGGTCGTCCTCATTGAGCAAAGGTGACACCAGAGGAAATTGAATTAGCCGAGTAAACCCGACCTTAAGAAGCATGGGGATTGATGCCCCCAGTTGTAGCAGTGGTGATATGCCCGCTGCCTTCAACATTAGGAAGCTTGTTGCCGCCGCAGGGGTGGGTTTGTACTTTACATCCGCGAGCTTGATGCCCCCAGTGATGGGCTTCTTGCCCTTTGTAACAGTGGGCTTGATGCCCCCGGCAGCAGTAGTATCGGCTAGAACGGCGTTGCCTCTTGTTAGCAAGAACAACTTTAGACGGGCTTTGTGCCAACATTTCAACTTCAAAGGAGATCCTTCTTTTTTTTTATTCCCCAAACAGCAACCTCGGTCGGGGTAGCTTCAACAACAAGGATTTTTCCTTTTGCATTTCTTGCAAGAGCATCAAGGAGTCACAATCTTAGAGACAATGTTATTTTTTGACAGAGATGAAAGGTAGGAAATGTCCCACCGGGCGTGCCAATTTGTTTAACACGCGAAATTTCTTCAATCTTTATCTTTAAGAAGAAAAAGATAAATTGTGATGTTTATCTATTTTGCGGACTTGCCAATCTGTTAAAAAAAAAAAATTTCATTCATTTATCAGGCGATTTGGGTGTCGTGTACTGGACATTTTCCCACCGATTGAAGTCGATGTTAATTTACATCGAGGTGACCTCGAACACCTTTGATTCTCTGTCAAAGAACGCATTTTGTCTCTATTCATTGTGACAATATTGATCTTGATGATCGTCTTTCATGAATACATACTCTTGCAAAGAAATTTGAAATGTTCATTGCTTATACACATGTAATTGAAAATACAAATGGTCTTTCAAGACCTTTACAAATTGTCCCGATTATATAATCGGGTCCTTAGAATTTCATTCGGTCGCGATCGGACCCTTTTGGACTTGCTTCTATCACGATCAGACCGCTGAATTTGAATTTCATCACGATGAGACCGTTGGATTTGAATTTCATCACGATCAGATCGTTGGATTTGAATTTCATCACAATCAGACCGTTGGATTTGAATTTCACTACGGTCGGGTCGTTGGATCGCCAAGATGATCATTGTTGGCCCGTTGTATTTGCTTTGTGATCACCATCACCCTTTGATAGTAATGAGACTTTTAAGTGGTCATGTTAGGTTTCTGCAAATTTGTACCCTTTTGAGATTTTGCTGCAATCTTTCACCCTTTCTGAGAATTTTGCAGCCCTCCCACGTCGGGATATTTCTGCAAGTATCAACCACTATAATCAGAGAGCTAAAAACTTAGCCAATGTTGTGTTCTGAAGAAGAAACCCGAAGGAGATTTGGACAACATCGTATCCATGACTGTTCAAGAGCTCCTTGCCATTTTCTGACATTTCCAGGAACCTCTGCCATTCCTTGGCCCTTTCAGACCTTCTACTATCGGCTGATATCCTCGAGTTCCTTTCGTCCTTTCTCGACTTTCCCGAGTAGTCCCCGGGCATTTCCATCATTGGTTGACTTTACCTGGGTGCTTTTGCCATTTCTTGATATTTTATGTCTTTCCTGTCATTTCTTGACCTTCTCAGACATTTTCGCCATTTCTTGGCTTTTCGGAGCAGTCCCGGGTATTTTCGTCATTTGTTGACTTTCCCTAAGTGCTTCTACCATTTCTTGGCATTCTATGTCATTTCTTGACATTCTCGGACATTTCTGCCATTTCTTGGCTTTTCCGAGCAGTCCCAGGTATTTCCGTCATTAATTGACTTCCCCGGATGCTTCTGTCATTCCTTGGCGTTCCTGAGTGCTTCGGTCATTTATTGATTTCCTCATGCGTCTTCGCCATTTATTGGCATATTCGAATATTTCCGTCATTTGTCGACTTCTTCGAGCATCTTGTATCATTTCCCGATTTCTTGAGGATTTTCAATCATTTCATGACTTCCATAGGTATATTTGTCACTTCTTGATGATCCCAAATCCTCGCCAGCCGTAAATCGAACTTAGGAGAGCGCATGCCGCTTCAGAGAAGTGACGTGGGTCCCGCTCCACCAAGTCGTGTAAACGACATGATCCTTGTATAGTTTCTTCTTTTGAAAGGACTTTCTCGCAATTTCTGAACTTCGACGGCATTTAGTTGACTTTCGTGAAGTTCGAACATGGCTTGAATGACTTTCTCACAAGCGGGAGCACTTGTGCAATTTCCCCTTTCAAGGTCTTTGGGTTTGGGACCTTTCTAGGGACATTTCTGCAATTTCTATTCTCCGAGGGTATTTCTGTAATTTCCCCTCAAGCAGAGACATTTCTGGAACTTTCCCTTAACATGGGGTATTTCTGCAATTTTCCCTCAATTAGGGACATTTCTGAAATTTTCCCTTCAACAGGGACATTTCTGGAATTTCCCCTTGAACAGGGATGTTTTTAGAATTTTCCCTTAACATGGGGTATTTCTGCAATTTTCCCAGGAATGGGGGTATTTCTGCAATTTTCAGACAGTGGAGGGATTCTTCTGCAATTTTCCCAGAGCAATTTTCAGACAGTGGAGGGATTTTTCTGCAATTTTCTGTTGAACAGAGACATATTTGCAATATTCTCCGAGCACGGGTATATTTGCAATGTTCCGGTACAGAGGAATTTATTTACCGTGCACAACCTGTGTTTGATATCACACCATTCAGAACAAGCCATCTTTCTGCATTTTATGACTTTTTCTGGGCATACATGCAATTATATAAAAGTTTCAAGTATAATTGCAATTTTCCATCTTGTGCAAAACTTGACTTATTGATGGGAACTTAATCAGAAACCCAATTTCTTTCTTTCACTCATAATATTCATAAGGAATACATTTGCACAGAATTGCCTTTGTAAGTATTTTCATGTAAACCTTGGGCAATTTTACAAATAAATTCTCTTGAAGGACTTTCACATAAAAACCCAAGGGACCAGCAGTTCTGCGGCCTTTGTTTTTCTGGACAAACAAAACAAGAAGCTCCTCCCAAGTCTCCAAGTCCCTTTTTGCGGATTTCAGATCCTCCTCCCAAACTTGGCAGATTTTTCCCATCCCCCATTTCTTTGGTATTGGTCTCCCTTTTATAGGGGATTGGGTGAGGGGTGGACACCCCACCGGACATGGACACCACCGGGTATGGATTTAATTTCTGTCTTTTCTTCTCTCCTCCCCTTTTTTTTCTTTGGATTGGACAGGGGGGAGACCCCACCGGGTGGAGCTACCACCGGTGGGGGACCCCGGTGGTGTACACCACCGGTTGGGGCCTCCCGGTGGTGTACACCACCCGTACACCA
This sequence comes from Colocasia esculenta, assembly GCA_014218235.1. Taxonomy (NCBI): domain Eukaryota; kingdom Viridiplantae; phylum Streptophyta; class Magnoliopsida; order Alismatales; family Araceae; genus Colocasia; species Colocasia esculenta. The sequence goes on along the minus strand of CM024761.1, from coordinate 85,108,099 downwards.
CCGGTCTGCACCACCGGACAGGTCAGTGGTGTACACCACCGGTGGGGTCTTGGTGGGCCACACCACCGGTGGTGGTGATGGTTTGGAATTTTTTGTGGGGTTTTTTTGGGTTTCTAAGATTTCTGGAATTTTGGTTTTTTCTGGGATTTGATAGTTTTAGATTTTCTGGGTTTTGGGGTTTTCTGAAATTTTATAAATGAGGAATTTCATGGATTTTCTGAGTTTTGGGGATTTCTGGGATGGGAGTTTCTGGGAACTTCTGAAAATTTTAGACATGATATTTTTTAGGGATTTTTGGATTTTCAGGTATTTACAGAAAACATGATATTTTCTGAAAATATGGATTTCTGGAAACTTGAAATTTCTGGGAATATGGTATTTCTGAAAATCACATAAATGGAATATTTGAGGGATTTTAGGTTTTCAAAGATTTCTAAATATTGTAGAAATGAGGTAGTAAAATTTGTATATTCAGAAAATTGGATTTTTGGGTTCTGAAAATTCCTGATATTTCAGAAAAATGGGTTTTGAGTTCTGAAAATTCAAGAAATTGGGTAATGAGGTTTTCAGATTTTCTGGAAGTGTGAATATTTCAGGAATTTCTGGTTTTGGATATTTCTGAAATTTTGGTTTTTTCAGAAATTTTGAAAATTCTGAAATTTCTGATAATTCCCGGAAACTTGATGTTTTCAAGAATTTTGGAATTTCGGGGGCTGTTTTGACCTTTTTGCCCTTATCACATGGCCATGGTTTTATACCATTTTATGCCATAATTAGCAAATTTTTCCTTGTATAATTTATTTATCACTAAAATATTCAAAAAGATTTAATGAATATTTTTGGTGTCAACAATGACACTATTTTATTCTTGGCCGATGAAGATCAGTAATTAATTGATACTAGGTTGGTGTTAGAGATGGCGCGGATATCTTGGGCCTGAGGGTGAACTACAACAAAAGTTAGGTGGTAGGAATTAATATGGAACAGTCAGCCATTTCGAGGACAGCCCACATTCTCGGGTGCCAAGTGGGGTCCTTTCCCCTATCCTACTTTGGCCTTCCACTCTCTCCGGGAGTCATCCATTGCAAGGATTGGCAAGAGGTGGTTAGTAGATTTGAGTCCAAACTGGCAGAGTGGAAGGCTAGACTACTTTCATATGAGGGTCGGCTGGTTCTTTGTAGATCAGTGCTGGATAGTTTGTCGATTTATTTCCTATCTATCTTCAAGATCTCGATCTCAGTGGCGAGGAAGCTGGAGGGCATTCAGACTAGGTTCTTTTGGCATGGGAATGGAAGCAGAGTCAGAGAGTGGCATGATATTGTTTAGGGAAGAGTTTGTCAGAGTCTGGAAGCCAGGGGTGTCGGCATCAAGAATACCAGATGTTTCAATCTGGCACTTTTGAGTAGGTGGTTGTGAAGGCTGGGGGCAGGATGGAAGTTTGTTGGTTCAGCTCATATCACAGAGGTACTATAGCTCAGCTAGGACGTGGGATGCCTTCCCTTTGCATTTGTACATGGTGTCTCCAATTTGGAGAGGCATATTACAGAGTGTGAACTTTGTCATAGCCAGTGTCAAATGTCGGCTGGGAGATAGTCAGAGATATTTGTTATGGCAGGAGAGATGGTGTGGTAACTGCTCTTTTGTAGAGGTCTTCCCGACATTATTTGTTGTAGGTGTTTGATGATCAGCTCTCTGGGGGAAGTGTAGCAACTCAGATTTAAAAAAAAAATCCTGATAAATAAAAAACATATTATCACATGTGGGCAATGTCATCGAAATTAAACAAAAATTTATATATATATGAATTAAATAATATACTACAATGATGGACAAAAAATTTGTGACGAATTGTACACGTTAGACCTAACAAAATTGTAAGAGCCAAAAAAACCGTAAAGTCGGAAATTTATTATCGCATGTACTTAACCACAAAAACTATCAAGTCAAACATGATAATTGGACCTATAAGAGTTTATTGGGCTTAGTGTGTGGCTTAAATGAGCCTAAAATAGTTAAAATAATATTTAATTCGAAATAACCACTTAATGAGTTAATTAATGGATTAGTAAGCCCACTTGGGCCATGAACATGGCCTAAAACCAAAATTAACCATAACTCATCATGGATGGGAGTCTTCCCAACCAAAATCTTAAAGAAATTCAGAGTTGGAGACTCCAAGGAAGGAAATAAATAAAAGGAAACTCGTAATTAGGAAGTTAGAATCTCATTAGGACTCCTAATGGCCTATTCCTTTAAATACAACCTAATTCCCTCCTATGGTCGACCTAGCTTGCTCGTCTTCCCAGCCAAAACCCCTAAAGAAATTCGGAGTTGGAGACTCCAAAGAAGGAAATAAATAAAAGGAAACTTGTATCTAAGAAGTTAGAATCTCATTAGGACTCCTAATGGTCTATTCCTTTAAATACAACCCAATTCCCTCCTATGCCCAACCTAGCTTGCTGCTGTGGAGGCTTTGGACGTGGAAAAAGGTTGAAGGAAGGAGGAGAACGAGAGGATTTTGGAGTTTTTTTTCGTTCTTCCCTAAAGTTCGAACAAGAAACCCTAAAAGACTAAAACGACCAAAGGTAGGTAATCTCTCAAGCTTAATCTAATTAAATGAACCCTTAGGTACTTCTTGATGCCAGGAATCTCATAAACTTGTTTTCCCCATTTTTTATCACATCGTTTACTAGTATTTCATGTTACAAATTCTCTGTTCATGTCTTACCCGACCCATCATGTTCCCCTTATATCTTTGTCCACGCTTTATCTTAAGATGAGAAATTCCTACTGTCGATACTTCTTGATGTCCTGAACATGAAGGTACTGTTTCTATCGTGTATCTTATATGAATTTCTTAATCCATGTTCACTATGTCATGAATTTTGTTCTTCATGAAAGACCACAGTTGCATCATGTTAAAACCAAGATGAAATCCTAAATACTTGTTCAAGTTTGTACTCCTACAAGTCTACTTTCGTTCCATACAAGTTTCATGATTTTTCATCATGTGTATGTCAAGAATTTCGTAGTTTAGGTTCACTGTGTCATGACCTCTTGAAAGGCAACCCGAAGCCCAAAGAGATCTGCTTTCCCTTTTTGGTTCGAACAAAGACCACCTGATCACAACGGCCCGATACTTCGCGATCATGGCCTTGTCGCGACGTAGTGTTCCATCACGTTCTTAACGCAACGGGACGATACGACGTGATCTTGTTTTTGTCGCGACATAGCGATCCGTCGCGTTCTTAAAGCGACAGGAAGGTATGACGCGTTTTTTACCCGTTTTGTCAGGTACCTTGTCGCATTCCTTGTTGACCCCTGTCGCATTCTTGATATCCATGTCGCGTTCTTCATAACACTATGACGCGTTCACAGACTTTCACCCTAAAATTGAATTTTCTCGAAAAATATATATTGGACAGTAAGTTAATGATGTGTACACCCCATGAACACCTGTTAATGATCAGTAATAAAATGGTAAATTGACTTAATCATGTTAAACACATCTTTTAAATGTTAACTCTCACACTCTTGGACATATACATCTTGCGTCGTTGTTTTGTACCGTCGTTTCTTAAGACCATCACCTCGTATGGCATGTACTTACCGTTTGTAGATAGGAACACTCCTCCGTGACTGACAAACTCACCACCGAGCAATGTTTGCCATATCGGATCTAGACTTCATCTCAGGAGGGTCAAAGAGAAAAGATCTCGGAGAGATCTCGAAGAAATCTCGGAGAGATCTCGATAAGATTCGGGAGATCAGGATAACATAAAAGTGTGGATCACATAAGTTCACATAGATAATTTCTTAAGGAATATAGATAATTGCATACATTCTCAAGTCTCAACCATGGATGACATAGGTTCATATATATCATACAACAAGAGTGTGGGAATTGGGATTCGAGATGTGCGTTCTTATTTTTCTCTCCGTAGAATTTTACTTTAAGTGGACAAGAAACCTAGAGGTTGAACAATGGGGGCGAAGGATCGTCTGAGGACAAGAAACCCAAGATTGCTGGAAGGACTGTGGTAGTCGCTACTCCTTTCAATGACAACTACTTACACTGCGGCAAGGGAGGACATAAAGCAGAAGACTGCTGGATGAGACAGGGTGCGTGCCTACGTTGTGGCAACAAAGATCACAAGATATCTAACTACCCTTGATCGAGGGAAAGAGCCCCACAAGATAAGCGAGCTGGAGAACCTAAGAAGTAAAGTCGATTACAAGCAATCATGGAACCTGAAGCTATAGAGGAAGGTAGTGTGGTAGACAGTACCCTTACAATACTTTCCAAACCTGCTTTTGTTTTAGTTAATATTGGAGCAACGCATTCATTTATATCACAAATATTTGTTGATACCTTACTTATAAAACCTGTACACTTAGGTTATGAATTTCCAGTCACAACACCCCTTGGGGAAAGAACCCAACTCAGCCAATATTGAATTTGCCAGCTGACTTAGTCTGCATAGGGTTTGGCATGGCAAATCAAATTGGCCCGATTCGGTCAAATCGAAACGGATCAGGGGAAACTCGATTCGCAATTCACCTGATTCGGTTTGATTAGCATGTATATAATATTAATATATATGTACAATATATATTATATATGTAAGGTCCTCGAACTTTGTTCTTTTATTTAGATTTTTTCATATGGTGATTAGTTGCTTTGTGTATAAAATTATGTGTATATGTATATATAAATATATTAATTTCTGTACATATTGTATTCAAAAGATGTTGTGCATATGTATATATGTGTTTACTTATGTACATATTGTTTTATTTACATTGTACATTTTGTATTTAAATAATATGATGTATAGAGTATGTAAATTATAAAGTGAATGCATGTATATCTGTTTTCTGTGTTCTGGTCGAAATGTCAATTAATGTCAACATGTGTGGACGTTTATGGGGAGTCGACGTCCACATCGATGGATGCCAATTCCCAGTAAACGGCAACAATGTGGTCGTCTATTTCCCAGAAATTGTTGCGGTTTCAGATCTGGAAACGGCTGTGTTTCCTTCGGTTCTGATTTTGGAAACCCACCTCCAACGGTAGGAAATCCTATCTAATGCGTACCCAACCTCCCTTAGCTTATAAAAACATCGTTTTCGGCCATAATAGGTTCCTTTGGCTCTTGTGAAAACCCTAGGAACTCTGTGCGAAAAATTGATTTTTGGGTGGCTTGATCTGGCGTTTGTGTACATCTTCTGGCGATCTTCTTCGACTGGAAGGAGCTCTGAACATAGAGGAAGCTTCCCCGACTCCGGCGTGCGATCTATCTCAACTCAAAGACAGAATCTGGGAGGATTTGGTAGGACTTCTTGGCTTGGCCGAGGAGAGCTTCTCCGACAAAATTTGTCCAATCTAGCAATTTTTCTGAGGCAAGTGATCTAGGGGTTACATCCCTACCCATGTCCCTTAGGTCTTAGGAATTTATGAGATTTTTCCTCGTGTCCTGGATCCCCCATTCATCAAGATTTATGCATTTAGTCTGCGTTTCTGAAGACAGGAACTTAACGGCCAGCTTGTTGCCGTTAAGATCCTGAGTTAGCGGCAACATCGTGTGTCGTTAACCCTGTTGGCGGTAAGCCCTTTGCCGCCAAGTTCTTCAGGTTTTGCAGAATGGTTGTTTTGATCTATGTGGTGTGTTTTTTCGGATTTTTGGGTATATGTGCATGCTGGAAAATTTATATGTGGTCAGGTACAGGCAGTAGGTCATGCCATGAGGATGGGTCAAATTTTTGTAAATTGTATTATTTATTAGAAATTTTGTAATGAGATAATGGGCATGATTTGATCTTGGTAATTCCTGATTAATTAGATTCATGATGTATTAATGTTTCACAAATTTTCTACGGTCATATGATGACTGTCTTCAGGTATTGGCACTGTTTGGTATAACTGTTTTACTGTGAAACCTACTTAAGTGAATTTAGTGATAAATATGCCTGAAATTTGGTTAAATTGCTATAATCATGTTGCAGATCCGAAAAATCTGAAAAATTGAGTATATGACGTTATCTGTTTAGGACCTGTGATAAAATTTCACACTGTTTTGATAACAGTAGGTACTGTTATTAATTTAATAAGGGAGAATGACCATATTGAGCATGTTAAGTTTGATAATGTATAATTCAGTGGTTAGCAGCATGATTAGGATGGTGTTATGATCTGATTAATATTGTGAAACAGTAACATTATGTTGGATAAACTGAAGCATGTGTAGTTACTTAAAGGTGTATGTAAATATGTTTAAAGTGCATGTGATAATGTGACAATGTGATAATATTACAATGTGTAAATTGTGCCGTTAGTGACACTGCTACCATAGAGGGCTGTGGAACCGTACTGTAGTAAAGTCCCTACAAGAAGGTTCAATGTGTGTGATATCCTATGGGTATTAGGATGAAATCTTGGACGTGGACAAGTACCACTGGTTAGGGTGGAGAGTGCTTCTCCCGATTCTTTGCAGTTAACCAAGATCCGTCACTGTGTTGCCTAGGTGATGGGTATGTATATGTGTGTCCTTCTAGTGGTGGTTTGGATTATGTGTCACAGCAATTAAGTGTAAAAATGTGAATATGTGCATGTGAATTGTGAAAATGTGAAGTATAAGTATGTGAAATTGTTAAGTGAATGAGTTAGCATGTGAATAAATGTAAACCCGTGTGATTGTGTTTAATTCATGTCAAAACAGCAAACAAAATGTGTGTACAAGTGTGATAAATGTACGAGAAAATGATTAGATATCATGCTAGGTATGTTATTTACTTTGTACATAGTACCATGCTTTAATTGTGTATAGTTGTAAAATGATTTGAATATGATTTGGATCCTTGAACCATGTTGAATAGAATGTGTAGAAAGCATGCTATAGGTTTTGTAATTAGATGCTTAAGTAACATGAAGCGAGTACCATGTTTATTCCTAAATGTGTAAAAATACTAGCATGGGTATGTGATATGTGTAAGGGTGTTGTTCTTAGATTGCTTGTTGGGTCTCTTTAGACTCATTTTTGCTTCGGCGTACAGGTGTGACAGGTGTCTCCACTTCTAAGGAGGACATAGTTAGTAGCTACTTTTGTGGAGACTTCTACATTGTTACTTGTATTTTCATAGTATGTAATCAATAAAAGTGTGTAATTCATTTGGACAACGTACTTATTTGAAGTTGTAATAATGTGGACACTTACATTTCTTTTATTGCTATCTAGACTGTGGATATTTGATGATGATGATGGAATGAGAATGAGATTATTTATTTATTCCACTGTAATCTTGTAATATTTGTGTACATCTCAATCTAGCGTTAAGTGTTAGGTAAATGTCCCACTGTAATGACGCCCTTTGTACCGACGTGGATTGATATAATTGTACCGGTATAAAGAGGGTCGTTACAATATATGTATATAATGAGTATATATTACATATATATAAGGCATATATACATGGATATATATAACATATGTATGGCAGATATGATATGAGCATGGGCTCAATGATTCACATGAGATGACATGGAACTCATACCTTATTTACATTTCATAAAGCTCAATGATTCACATGGGATGACATGAAACGTATACCTTATTTACATTTCATATCATTTAAGTAAATGTTTCACATGGGATGACATGAAAAAAGTATGTACGTTTGACTATTTTCACCGGATTTTGGATTTTTAGTCTTCTATTAAGTTTATTTGAATTATGAAATATTTAGATAGGCTAAATTATGAGGGATTAGAAAGCCGCTATTTTGATGAAATCACCAAAATCGCAATTTTCTTCTTGGATCTGAGAGTTGACTTTTTATTGGTAAGAGATATGATTTTTTTGATATTTTTATTGGATTCAAATGAGGGGTACTTTCTTATTTACACGTAATATCTTAAGTAAAATGTAACATTTACTTAAATGATATGAAATGTAAATAAGGTATAAGTTTCATGTCATCCCATGTGAATCATTGAGCTCTATGAAATGTAAATAATGTATGAGTTCTATGTTATTCCATATGAATCATTGAGCTCATTCTCATATCTGCCATATATATGTTATATATATCTATGCATATATGCCTTACATATACATATATATGTAATATATACTCATTATATACGTATATAATGTATATATATTAAATATATATATACATATTATATACATACGAATCGGATCGAATCGGATCGAATCAAGACGAATTTGATTTGCCCTGAATCGGCGCTCCAGCAAACCATGAGTCTGCATGTCCATGGAACATTATGACGTAATACTAGTTGTTGACTGGTCGACACAGTATGGTGATAGTGTTAACTATAGGAAGAGAAGGGTAACCTTTAGCGAGCATCCAAACGTGTTTACTCGGGTGCTCGAAATCGTAAATGTAAACATCTATATCTTATCTTTTGCCCTACGAGCTCATAAGATGATAAGGAAAGGATGTGTAGCATTCCTTACTTCCATTATAGTGGAAAGGAAGGAAGTGAAGATAGAAGACATCACAGTGGTTAAAGATTTTTCAGATGTGTTCTCAGAGGAGCTACCTAAAATTCCCCCTGAAAGAGAAGTCAATTTCTCTATTACATTAATTACAAGAGTTGCTCCTGTCTCTAAAGCTCCTTACAAAATGTCACCTACAGAACTAAAGAAACTGAAAGAACAATTAATGAAACTCTTAAAGAAGGGATTTATCAGGCCAAGCACATCGCCATGGAGTGCACTTGTGCTATTTGTTAAGAAGAAGGACGGGGAAGAAGGACGGATCAATCAAATTGTGCATCGACTATCGGCAGTTGAATCAAGTCATCAATTCACAATAAAAAATAAATACCCCCTGTCAAGAATTGATGAATTATTTGATCAGATTTCTGGAACTAAATATTTCTCTAAGATCGATCTCAGATCAGGCTACCACTAGTTAAGGATTACAGAGGAGAATATTCACAAGATGGCTTTCAGGAGCAGGTATGAGCATTATAAATTTACCGTTATGTCTTTTGGATTAACAAATGCTCCTACAGCTTTTATGCTACTGATAAATGATGTATACCGACCGCATCTTGATAAATTCGTGGTAGCATTCATTAATGGCATCCTCATTTATTCCAAGACAAGGGAAGAGCATGAAGAACATCTAAAGGTAGCTTTACAGTTGTTAAGAGATAACAAGTTATATGCCAAGTTAAGTAAATGTGAATTCTGGTTGGAGGAGGTATCCTTCTTAGGGCATGTGATCACCAAATATGGGATTGCAGCTGACCCATCTAAAGTTGATGTTGTGATGAACTGGGAAAAACCTACTAATGTATCAGAAGTAATAAACTTTCTAGGATTGGCAGGCTACTACAAGAGATTTATTAAAGACTTCTGCAAAATTGTTGTGCCTCTGACTAGATTGGTCAGAAAGGAGAATTCATTTGTGTGGGCAAACGACTGTGAGAAGAGCTTATGTACCCTGAAGGAGTGCTTAACTACAGCTCCTATCCTTGCCCTACCCACTAAAGGGGGAGGATTCGAGGTGTATACAGATGTGTCAGGCATTGGGTTGGGATGTGTATTGATGCAGTCAGGTAAAGTGATAGCTTATGTCTCTAGACAATTGAAGAGACATGAAATTAATTATCCTGTTTATGATTTAAAATTGGCAGCGATGGTGTTTGCTTTAAAGATTTGGCGACACTACCTATATGATGAACAGTTCAAGGTGTACTCAGACCATAAGAATCTGAAGTATCTCTTTTCTCAGAAGGAACTCAACATGAGACGAAGGAGATGATTAGAGTACCAGAAAGATTTTGACTTTTTCATGCAATACCACCCCAAAAAAGCCAATTCCGTAGCAGATGCTTTGAGCAGAAAGCCCGTGGTGTCACTAGCCAGCTTAATGGTTGAGGAGTGGCGATTGCTAGAGCAATTTGCTAATCTGAACTTAAATGTAAATGAGGGAGATGATCGTGTGTTGATCACCAACATCAGCATACAATTGAATCTTTTCACTGAAATTCGAGAACAGCACGGCAATTATCCTGTCCTAGTAGAGATCAAGGAGAAGATTGATCAAAGGCCGGAGTTCGCCGTAACTGATGATGGCAGATTGGTGTTCAAGGGAAGGACCTGTGTAGCAAATAATAAAAAATTCAAAAGAAAGTTAATGACTGAAACTCATAAATCCAAGTATACAATCCATTCTGGAGCCACTAATATGTATCAAGACGTGAAAAGAACTTATTAGTGGCCAAACATGAAAAAAGAAGTAGTTGAGTTTATGGTACACTACTTGACTTGTCGGCAAGTTAAGGCAGAACATCTTAGGTCAACAGGTGTGTTACAATCTCTAAACATACCTGAGTGGAAGTGGGAAAGCATAGACATAGACTTTATCATAGGACTGCCAACGACAAGAGGACTTGATGCTATATGGGTAATCATGGACCGATTGACTAAGTTGGCTCACTTCTTGCCTACAAAGAGTAAGTGGTATGTAAATGTGTTAGTAGTATTGTACATTAAAGAGGTGGTTAGACTATATGGAGTCCCCTCATCCATTGTATCTGACAGAGATCTTCGTTTCACATCGCACTTTTGGAGAGCATTGGGTACTAAGCTAAATTTTAGCACCGCTTTCCATCCCCAGATAGATGGGCAGACAGAAAGGACAAATCAAATTGTGGAAAATATGCTCTGAACTTGTGTGATTGATTTTGAAAGATATTGGAAGGAACAGTTGTCTTTGATCGAGTTTGTATATAATAACAGTTATCAGGCAAGCATCAAGATGGCACCTTTTGAGACCTTATACGGTCAAAGTTGCAAGTCACATGTGTGCTGAGAAGAAATCAGAGGGAGGCAATGGCTGGGACCCGAAATAGTACTAGACACCACTCAAAAGATCCAGATTATTCAGGAACGCCTCAAGATAGCTCAGTTAAGGCAGAAAAGCTATGTAGATAGAAGACTAAGGGATTTAAAATTCCAAGTGGGAGACCACATGTTCTTGAAAGTGTCTCCTTCACGTGGAATCCAAAAGTTTGGAATTAAAGGAAAGTTGAGTCCCAAATTCATAGGCCATTTTGAGATCCTTAAAAGGGTTGGTGAGGTAGCCTATAGAATAGCATTACCTCCACAACTGGCAAGTGTACATAACGTCTTCCACGTAGCTATGCTAAGGAACTATGTCTATGATGCTGCACATATGATACGGCATGAGGACCTGGAGCTGCGAAAGGACTTAACCTATATTGAGAAATCGATCAAGATCTTGGATCGGAAGCTACAACAACTAAGAAACCGAGCGATACCCATGGTTAAGATCCAGTGGAGTAGGCGAGGAGTGGAGGAAGCTACTTGAGAATTAGAAGAAACAATGAAGAAGAATCACCCAGAAATATTCCCAGATATCGTAGCACCCATACTCTAATGCATTGTACATGAATTTAGGGACCAAATTCTTTTAAGTAGGAAAGGGTGCAACAATCCGGATTTTTTTAAAAAACAAATCCCAATTTGTGGAGACTTTGGACATGGAAGAAGGCTAAAAGAAGGAGGAGGACGAGAGGATGAGGGAGTTCTCCTTCTTTCTTCCCCAAAGTCCGAATAAGAAATCCTAGAAGACTAAAACGACTAAAGGTAGATAATCTCTCGAGCTTAATCTAATTAAATGAACCCTTAGGTACTTCTTGATGTCAAAAATCTGATTAACTTGTTTTCCCCAATTTTTATCACGTCATTTACTTATATTTCATGTTACAAATTCTCTGTTCATGTCCTACTCCCATCATGTTCCCCTCATATCTTTGCCCACGCTTTATCTCAAGATGAGAAATTCCTACTGTAGATACTTCTTAATGTCTTGAACATGATGGTACCGTTTTCCCCAATTTCTATCATATATCTTGTACGAATTTCTTAATCCATGTTCACTGTGTCATGAATTTTGTTCTTCATGAAAGACCTCAGTTGTATCATGTTGAAATCAAGATGAAATCATAATTACTTGTTACAGTTTGTACTCCTACAAGTCTACTTTCGTTCCATACAAGTTTTATGATTTTTCATCATGTGTATGTTGTGAACTTCGTAGTTTAAGTTCACTATGTCATGACCTCTTGAAGGGCAACCTGAAGCCCAAGAAGATCTGCTTTCCCTATTCGGTTTGAACAGAGACCACCTGACCGTAATGGCCTAATACGTCGCGATCATGACCTTGACGCGATGTAGTGTTCCGTCGCATTCTTAACGCGATGGGACGATACGACGCGATTTTGTTCTTGTCGCGAGATAGCGATCCGTCACGTTCTTAACGCAACGTGACACGTTCTTTATTTGTTCTGTCAGGTACCCTGTTGCATTCCTTGTTGACCATTGTCACGTTCTTTGTTGACCCCTGTCGTGTTCTTCATAACACTATGACACGTTCACAAACTTTCACCCTACAATTGAGTTTTCTCGAAAAATGTGTACTGGATATTAAGTTAATGATGTGTACCATAAACACACCTGTTAATGATCAGTAATAAAGTAGTAAACTGACTTAATCATGTTAAACACATCTTTTAAATATTAACTATCACGTTCATAGAAATATACATCTCACATTGTTGTTTTGTACCGTCGTCTCGTATGGCGTGTACTCACAGTGTTATAGATAGGAACAATCCTCCGTGAGTGACAAACTCTACGCCGAGATCCTGTCGGACTAGAACGTCTTCATGTGAGACCTCCGTAGGCCTCCCCTAGCCTTGGATTTCCACAAGGTCGTCGAGCCAGTTGTACCCTAAAAACCCATGAAACCTTTCTAATTATGCCAGAGAACTATACGGCATGTATCAACTAGTAGTGCGCCGATTGTTCTTGTTAATCTCATCTTATCTCAACCCTATTGTTTCTCATAGTTTGGTAAATCAAAACTTGGATTGGTTCTTAGATTACAAATTCTCATCTCGTTCTCTTACTGCAATCTCGTCTTACTTCATAACATTCTCGTGGCCATTAAGTGATTGTCTAGACAAAATCATGTGGATCTTCGGATCTATTGGACTAATAATGTTGGGCATTAATAGGAACTTGGTCGGATCTTGGGAGGAGCACCCAAATATCGTGTACCTAAAAAGGTTGTTGACCATGGTGATGGCATTGCACCACAATCGTGTTAATCATGTTAAATTGGTTTAAGACAATTAAATCGTGTACTAGTGTATCGTGATTGTGACATCGTGACCATGATATGGCCAAATCGTATACTCGTATTCGTGACATACTCTTGCTTGTTTGTTCGTGTTAGAACTTGTGACTGTCCTATCTTGTTACTCGTTAAGTGCTCTTGCTCTCTACTTGTTACTATTATTTGAACTCTTGTTATCATGCTCGTGCTTTTAGATATCCCGCTTGCCTTAAAGTGTTAATACATGTAAAGTCTACTCGACCCAAGAGATTTAAGACCTACTGAGCGCTCGCTCACATAGTTGCTACATCTATTTTCAAATGATGAGAAATACGATGAGATGCATGAGGACGGACAAGAGTGAACGAACGTCCCGAGTGTCTATGTGCCAAAGATCGTCTAATTGGAGTCGAGATACCTAGTTCTATGTTAAAGTTTAATATTTTCCCTTTAGCAATATATTATACTTGATGGGCTCTACATATTGGCCAAAATAGTAAATGTAATGGATTTGTGGGTTATGGAATGAATGGAATAAAGTTTGATCATTGGTTATATTGTCTTGTGTCCATTTTGTGGCATGGTTTATGTATAGACTATAGAATACTTGTCTAATGTGTATACTCGTACCGCTATCAACTGCTCGTTCCGATATTCTGTGTTGTAGCGTGACGGGGGGTTTGGGCACCTACCATTAGACGGGGTCTATCACTTCAGGAGATGGATCAGCTGGATAGTTTGTTAGCTTTTCTTCTGGATTTCAGTCCACAGCCCAACTCAGTCGATACGGTCAGCCTATCAGGTTCTTTCAGAATGTGGTTTACGAGTGTGGGCCCCCAAAAGTCCTCTTAAGGTGAAGGTGCTCATACGGAGAATATTCCCACGGCCACTTACCAACATGTGATAGGCTGGCCCTCTTCAACATATTTCCACTCGGTGTTGTTTGTGTGGGGAGGTGGATGAGGAATTGGACCATATTTTCACTTCATGTTCTTTTGTGGGCGCACTGTGGGAGATGATGGGGCAGAGGATCCAGCAGCTTATTGGCCATTTTTGTGCAGTGCAGTAGCTATTCTATAGTTGGCATAGGTAGTGGGCGCAAAGGGAACAGAATTATCTGATGGCTAATCCTACATGCCACCCTTTGGGCTCTATGGTTCGATAGGAATAGCAAATTTTTCAGAAGAGAGGCGAAGTCAGCGGAAAGGGAGTTTTCTTTTATTTGTGAGAAAGTGCATTTTTGGGCAGTGCATAATTGTAAAGTGGAGGCCCACAACTCCTCACTCTTTTTGTTATTGTGGAGTTAAGGGGGCACACTACCTTGGTGCGGCATCTCGATGTAATTGATTTTTGTAGGGGGGGGATTTAATTTTGTATAGAGGCTGTTGGCGCGTATACCACTACACTTGTACATTCTTTTCTATTATCAATATATTCTGTGGTACCATCCACAATTAAAAAAAAAATATGACTCGTTAAGAGGACAATAGAAGATTATTTCTTAGAGATGGCCATGCCAATGTTGGATATGGAGGTCCAAGCCTCCAAACAGTCTTCTTATCCTATTCTTCTTATTTTCATGTTGTGTCTCGGAGTCAGAATCTCTGGAATCCTAACATATAGACAAATAACAAAGTAGTTGAAATTCCTTATTGACTAAAATAGAACCACATAACCGCAGCACTCTGCAAGGAGAACCATCTAACTGTAGAACTCATGGCCAGCATGCCAGGAAGATAAAAACAAAAGGCAAACTGGAGATAAAAATTGAAGTTTGCAACGACACTAGAAGCTATCAGCGCTGGATATCTAATATATTGAAACTCACGTCTTCCCCAATGTAAGGCTTTGATGGATGCGATAATGGAAATCCACATTCACATTAGGCTTCCCACTGCCAAAAGCAGCTGCAAAAAAATTAAAAAGGACTTTAAAACCTAGAAAAACAGTAACAATATATATCTATCTGAATTCCCGGTGCTTAAAAGAAGAGGAAATGGAAGGAACGACAGAGGGGAAGGAGAACGTACCCCCGGATTGGCGCTTCAACCCCACAAACACCTTGCTCTTACAGCTACAGATCGCCAGATCACAGAGAAGTTAACAACCAAACATTACGAGAGCGATAAACGTGCACAACAAGAGAAATAACAAATTTGAACACAGAAAAACTACCAAAGGGCACCAAAGCTTAAATCCACCTCAGCGAGGGCTTGCGGCGGCCGCCGCCGCCGCTGCACACAGGGTGCATGAACGCCGTCGTGGAACCTGCCGCATGGAGCGACGCCGCCATCCACTCACTTATTCTACTTCCCAACGCCGGCGAGCGATCCCAAGAAGCCTCAAGCGGCCGGCGAGCACCAGAAGAGGGCAGCCCGGACTCCGGAGGCTCGAACCTTTCACGGAGAAGACCTCTCGGTCGCCTCCCTTCGGCTAATCGGCTTTGCTACCAAACCGTCCTCGTTCCAAATCCGCAACAACTGCCTTATCAGCTTACCTTTTTCTCCTTTTCCCTTCCCTTCAATGTTTGCTTTCTTTGTCCCCGTGAAGAAACTAAATTGCATTTATATCTTCCTTCAGTTGTATTTTTGCCCCTGAGTAAGAGAGCCCACAAATAAAAGACTTTCTTTCTTTACTTTGTCAAAATAAATAAGACCTTTCTTCTGCATAAGGATGTTGAATTTAAATGACATTTTTTTAGGATTGAGAATATCGTAATTTCTTATGATCTTTTTATTGGCATTATCAATTTCATAATCTTCTTATGAGGAGTCTTTACTTGTATACCAAGGGTGGCCCAATTGATTAGACATTTTATTGTATGTTAAGTGGGAGGAGTTTAACATCTAATCTATCATAGTTTTATAAAAAATATATATAAAATATAAATAATTAAAATTTAGGTGTGTGTCTTGAATCTCGAACTCAAGACGTATCTGTATAATTCAAAAGATTAGGTCAATCAACCTAAATACACCAAAACAAAAACTTCCTTTCATCGAAGTGATGCTTTTTAGAATTAATTTCATCTCCTCATACAAAGTCTCGGCAACTGATTCCCAAAAAACATACATCACTTTCTACGTGTGGTGCATGCAATTAATCTTTTAATTGTCATCACCAAAAGCTCAAGACCAGGAATAATAGCTTAGAAGAATGTATTTGTATCGTAAGAACGAATGATCTAGATTCATTTATACAAATACCCAATGTTTTAGTTCAACTTGAAATAGTTTGTGCTCAATTGAGCCATTGAAAGATGAGGTAAGATTAGATTACTCTTGACCTATATTCTATCCGTCTAAGCTTAGCCAAATTTAAATGACAAGAACCACTATTACCAAGTTATCACTCACAGTGTTCTCTCTTAGGTTAGCTTCGATTTAGAAGGGCTTTTCTCCAAACTAAATCAAATAGGACCCCAAAAATTAGTTATATTTGGTTCAGATCAAAGGAATGTTCACTTTTAATTATAATGGATTGTAGCTCATGTTTTCCTTTAGGTTATATTGACATTAAAGTATTTACATTTACATTTGTACATTTATACGTTTACTTTTTGAAAAGACTCGATCACGCACTCGTACTCAATCGCAAACCATTGGATGATAAGGAAAAGTTGACAATGATGATATGTTTGGTGGTACTAGTGGTGGATATGTAAGAAAGACAGAAGATCAGGAGTCTTTGGATGCGGGTCCCATAAAAAATCCTCTGATACTTAAGTCAATGATAGGTAAGGGCAAAGGGCAAGAAAGGCAAGCGAATTTTAGAGGATACGAGGTCACTCTTCACCAGTTTCAGGGTCTGAGGTGTACTAACCTTTCTTCGGAGGGTGGTTCCTGGGAATATATAGGTACATGCTCCCTTGTCGGCTCCATAAAGGTCGGACAAAGAAAGAGAGAGACCGGGAGATAGTGCTCCTAGGAAGAGTCCTTATTTGTACTTGAAAGTCTATTACAAGTCTTGAACCGGTCCTGTGGGATTCTTTGTCTTTATCGTAATCCCTCCATATTCTTAGATTTAGCCAAATTCCTATTGGGAGTTCTTCAATTGAGATGTTGGGCAGAAATTCGGCCAGACAAGGTATCTTTATGGCCTTGCAGGGATCCCATGTGTGGGGTTGTCCATATTAAGATAAGGATTTTCCTATATAGCATTGTTACGAGGCAAATCCATTGGTAGTTTTCGGTCACTCCAGTTGTCTCTAAAGTTCTTCCCGAGCTTGGAGATCTCTCCACATGAGTTGCCATATGGGACTTGATGGATTTTCTATTTAGGTTGCCTTCTCATTATAGGTACCTAGAGAAGGTGGGGGTGAATGGATACTCACAGAAATCTGAAACTAAAATCAAACACTTGAAACTTTGGTTAGTGAAAGTAAACGTGTGTGCTAAAAAGTAGCAATGCAGAAGCAAAAACAATCACACACATGAACACAAGGAATTTATCCTAGTTCGGTGCTTCTCTAATGAAAGATCTACGTCCAGCCCCCCCCCCCAAGCAAATCTTGGGATTTCACTAACGAAGGTACAATCCCCCTAAGGATATACAACCCCTAGCTCCCCGCTGGTCCTCTTCCTTTCCAAGTAGGAAGAAAACTCACTTCTGTTACAAGTCAAGAAGCTACCCTCCTGGAACAAACCCCAGTGCAGTTCTGCTAGACTTAAAACCTCAGCTAGGTTCTGTTGACACCAACCCCAGCTAGATTCTTCCCTCAATCCAAGGAGAACATTATCTATAGTCCCACAGCCAGACAGAATCCTCCAGCACCCTGCTGACCTTCTCTTCACACAGGAAGAGGAACACTATATATAGTCCTACAGTTGGACACAAGTCTTTCTTAGAAAAGAAAGAATAGATTGAGAGCTACACAAGATGAACACTAAGGAACTCAAACTCTTAGCTCACAAACTCTCCCCCATATTTACAATGATGCACAGAGAGAGTGAAGAGAGAAAATAAGTTTGAATGCTTGAAGACTTCAGATGGTTACTTGCACGCACACTTCTTATTGGGCTCGAGCTTTTTCTCTCTTGCTTTGAGTGTGTATGACGTTGAGGCTTCTCACTGGATGTACACTCTTTTAGAAGGATTTTCAGGAAGGCTCTCATTCTTCTGTTTCAAACACTTTATTCTTTATAGAGTAGAAAGATAGATCCATTGAGGAGATCTGTTGGAACTCTTCTAGTTGTTGTTCATCTTCTTCTGTCTAACAGACATCTTCATGTGTCTAACAGATGCTTGCTTGAGTCTTAACGAATTCTTCATGTGAAAACTAGACTCCCACAGATATTTAATGCATGGAAGAGAATGTTAGACTACAGAAGTCTTCTGACAGATAGTCCATACCTCTTATGTGCAGATGTCCACGATTTCTACTGACATCCAGATATGTTAGGTAAGAGCCTTTTTGTCTAGCAGAAAGGAAGGAGTCCTTTTAATCCTCATTTTTTGCTGACTATTTTTCTTACCTACCCTGATAAGATAAAAGGTACACAACATGAATATCTTATGGATTTGAAAACTTATTTGAGTTTTCATTTGGCGCCATAGATATTTGAAATCATGTAAACATCAAAGTATTTAAGTGTTCTTCAATCGATGTGAAACTTATCAGTAATTGATATGAAATAACTGCAATCGATATGAAATATGATATTTGTTTAGCAATAAATGTATGATAACAACAATCGATATACAATGAACGGTAATCTATGTGTAACTTAAAGACAATCGATATGCATAACAACAATCGATATGAGATTATGTTTATAACACCAATCGGTAGAAATAGAGAGGCAATCGATTTTTATTTAAAGAGAATCGATATTTTAAGTGGAGCAATCGATGTTTGAGAAGCAATATATGTTTAAACAACAATCAATGTTTAAAAGACAATCGATGTTTAAGTGAAGCAATCGATGTTTTAAAGACAATCGATGTTTAAGACGTAATCGATGTCTAAGAGACAATCAATGTTCTAATGCAATCGATGTTTAAATGAAGCAATCGATGTTTGATTTATAACAGTAATCGATGTTTAAGTGAAGCAATCGATGTCTAAAGCAATCGATATTTAAGTGTAGCACTTTTGTCAATAGACAACGAGAGAACATAGCACTTTTGATTGTCATTTAGATAGTCGAGATAGATAGCACTCGGGTGTAATGCCAAACACTTTGATCATTTAACTCCCAAAGGCACTAGCACTTTCAGGCGCACATCCCAGGACCAGATCAGGCCCTTTATATATTGCCAGGCATTAGTTATATTATTTATCTTTAGACACTCAGTCAATGGCCAATATAGAGTACCAAGAAATAGATGAGAGGACTAGATGAATAGACGATATAGTAGAGTGAACGTGAATAGACGAGCGAGTAGAGTATAGATGAGAGCTAGTGGACAATGCACGTAACACGTCGAGTAAACAGGCGATAGTAACAGTTGCACAACACGCGCACTTGGTGTTGGCAGTCAGGTGGAACTCACGACCCTTCCACTGGCCATGTTAAGCATAGGTCCAGAGGTCCGGCATGATTCAAGATAAGAGCGAACTTCTAATAGCCGTTTGGATCATGTTGATCCCTAAAGGGTATCATAGGTGTTAGGGTACAACCAGCTCGTCGACCATGTGAGAATCTATGGACAGAGGAGACTTACGGAGGCCTTGAACAAAGACTCACTAGTTCGGCAGAAGGAGTATCCGACGGAGAGTTCGCCCAAGTCAAGAGAGAGTGTGTGTCACGCCCCAACGCGGAATATCGGAGCGCGAAGGCAGTTGCAAGAAAAGGTATAGAGCGTATACTAGACATCAAACCATTGCACACTGAATAATACTAAAGCAAATCTTTCTCATTATTAATTTTCTAAATGTCTAGTTACAACCACTAATATCAGAGCCATTCTAAAGGGCCCAATTACATTGCAACAGAAGGAAATAACAAACTACAACTCTAAGATAACATAATGACTCAAGGGTACTCCTGGCTTCACTCTTGGTCATTCCCTTCCTCGTGAGTGTATGTGACATCCTCGGTCTCACCTGAGAACACAACATCAAATAACGTAGGGTGAGCGATAACGCCCAGTAGGACTTAAATCTCAGGCTCAAGCAGGCTTTAAATAATTAACGCATTTAATGGCAGAGTGTCTAAAGATAGCAGGTACAAGAGAGTCAAATATAGCACAACAGGTAACAAGATAGCACCATAGTACGAGATCGAGTATAGTTTCCAAAAATAGCACAAGTATCGAATATAGCACGAATAGCAGGATGGCCATAGCACAACTAGCACAAGTATGGTAATAGCACGACGAGTATAGCACTTGTTTGTCATTCTAGACATCGAAAGAGTATAGCACGTTTTGTGTTTTGATTGTCATATAGATAGTCGAGATAGATAGCACTTGAGTGTAATGCCAAACACTCTGATCATTTAACTCCCATGGGCACTAGCACTTTCGGGCGCACATCCCATGACCAGATCGGGCCCTTTATATATTGCCAGGCATTGGTTATATTGTTTATCTTTAGACAATCAGTCAATGGCCAGTATAGAGTACCAAGAAATAGATAAGAGCACAAGATGAATAGATGAGCTAGTAGTGTAAGACCCTCGAATTTCCGTCGCATTATTTGTGATTATGTGTGTATAATTGTGCTTGTGTATGTATGTACATATTTACGTACGCATTAATTAGTATAATTACGTGTGCATGTGTTTATATTAAGTATAAATAATGCATGTAATGAATGATGATAGTATGGATGCAATACTGTATGTATATTGCATGTATATATGCATGGTATGCATGGTTTCTGCATAATTTAGAGTTCTGGCCGAAGGCCCCTTGGCGTCAACCCCAGGCCGTTTAGGAGGTGTCAGCGTCCAGACATGGACGCCAACACTTATCCTGGCGTCCAGCGATGTGGACGCCAATTTCTCTGACCTGCATGCCCAGCAGAGCTGCAAGCTTCTGAAACAAGGTATGGCCACCCATTGGGGGATGTCCCCCAACGGCTCTGAGGGTGTTCTATCACCCTAGTGAGTGGGAGAGAGACTCTCCTTAAGGCTAAACCCGAAATGGTCTCTCCCCACTCTTCCCTTCACCCTTGCAAGAGGAGAAAAGAGAGGAAAAACCCTAGAGAGAAAAACTGTGAGAAAACCCCACCTTGGCACCAAAAAATCCGACCCCTTGGAGGTTGATCCGGTCATCTTCCACGACAAGGAGGAAGCTGGAGCAAAGGAGAAGGTTTCCCCATCGACCCCTTGCTGTGGAGCTCATCCAAGAACCCGGAGGAAGGAGATCTTGGAGGCCCTTCTGCAACTTTCTTGGGACTGCCCAAGGAGGTCTTCACCAAGCCCTAGATCCCTTGGAGAAATTTTTGGAAAGGCAAGTGACCTACCCATGATGTCCTCTTATGAGTCTAGGTCGGTTTTATGATTTTTGATCATTTTTCCTCGAGTCCTAGACCCTCCCATTCACCCAAGTTTCAGAGCTCGGGTCTGTGTTTTCTGCACAGACCTGATTTGACGGCAAGGTCCCTGGACGTCCAGATCATGCTTGGCGTCCATCGACCATGCCGCTGACTCTGAGTCAGCGGCCAGAGACTGCCGCCAAGTTCTTCTGGACAGAACAGTGAACTGTTCTGCCCTTCCTTTACATTAATTTCGGTATGGTTTCTGTGATGAGGATATATGGTAATCCTATACTCTATGTATATTGTCAATTGTGGTGTGTGGATGAATGTGGTGTGTGATGGTCAATGTAGGAAATATTATATCCCATGAATTGTGAGCATGACTTGTTAGTGATCTTGTTAAATTTATGTTCCATGAGTAGGATTAGACTGAATGCCTTAGTTTTTGTCAGTTCATGAAGATTAGTAGATCAGTAGTTGTATGCCCAATTTTGGTAAAATGATCCATGCTTGTATGAGTTACAAATGAATTCGGTTCGATAAATAGAAAGACATGAAATGATGGTTTGTGGTGATTGATCTATATATGTATGATTTAGGGTAATTTTGCATTCTCAAATCATGCATATATTAGTAGCCTCTGTTAAAACAGTAAGTGGCAATTTGCAAGATGTGTTAAAACCCCATGTTAACTTAGGTTGTGAATAGCATGTAAAATAAGTGTTTGATTTTCTGTAAATTCTATGTAGATCAGAAAAATCTGAAAATTTGAGTGTATGATCTTGAACCCGAAAACAGCATGTGGTTAAAGTTTCAGGTCATTTGGACCAGTAAATAAGAAGTTATGTATTTTCATGTAAGAAAAAAATGTGATAATCTACGTGTGTTATCGTAATGTGATTAGTTATGGTTTAAAATCAACATGATTAGTGTGTTTATTGTGTGTTAAACTCCTGAAACTCTGTAGTACCATGTTAGGAAAAACAGAGATATTCATGTGAGTGAGAAGGTGAATGTGATGAAAAGTGTAAAATGTAAAACCATGTGTAAAACGGTAAATGTGTAAATGTGTAACTGTGCCAATGTGACACTACTTCCGTAGAGGGCAGTGGAGCTGTATCAGGGAAAAGTCCCCTGAGAAATTTCAGTGTGTTAAGTGACCCTAAGGGCATTAGGGGAAATCCTGGAGGTGGACAAGTACCACTGGTTAGGGTGGAGACTTGTTCTCTCGGTCTGCGCAGTCCAAGAGTCGCCATTGGAATGCCTAGATGGCGTCTATGTGTAATGTGATGTGTATATGTCCTTCTTTGGTGGTTTGGACTATATGTCACGGCACCTAAAATGTGTAATGTGAAAAGTGTATGTGTATGTGTATGTGTAAATGTGTAAGTGACAATGTGAATGTGTATGTGTAAAGTGAACCATGTGAAAGAGGGAATTTGTGTAAAGAAAATGTGAAACTCAAGATGTGAAAAATGTGTTATTGAAACCTATGTGAGACAAATCTGAAACCATGTGAATTCAGTAAATTCATGTTATTATCATCATGTTTAAATGTGCAAAGATGTCTAGAATCCATGTTAGGGATAATTAGTGAACACGGGCACAAGATAGCATGAATGGTTGTTGACATGATATGTTTTATGCATTATTGTAGCTCTCATGTATAGGTTTTCAGCCATGAAACCATATGAAATCAGCAACCTAAAGCATGTGAAAAGGTTCATGTATGTGTTTAAAAACATGTAGGATCCATGCTAGTTGTGTTCCCCTTTCATGTATGTAAAATGTTCATGTTGGTAGCTCTCATGTTTAGTTTTTTTTTTAGATTAGAGTTCCATGAGTAAATTGAATAGAGAGCATGTGATAGGTGAATTTTTATTCTTTGAAATCTGAAAGCATGATTCATGTATAAAATTGTAAAACTTTCATGATAGGTTGAGACTTGAATTGACTAACATGCTATGTGTTGTAAATTGTAAATGTGCATGTAGAAACCACTAGGACTTGTAAGTGTATATCATGAGTAGTGTTGCTTGCTGAGTCCTTTGACTCACTCCTTGCTTCGGCGTACAGGTGTAGTTGGTGACGTGGCACCTTTGGAGGAGGCAGCAGAGACGGACTCCGAGCGCGGAGATTAGCTAGCGTTGGGAGTTTCTTTGAGATTGTGTATTCCATAAGTATGTAATTGAACATTGTATTAGAGTACTATGAAAAGAATGTAAAAGTGTGGACATTTGTATTTCCATTTCAGCAATTTAAATTATGTGAACTCTTTAGTTCCTTTTATGTTAATTGCGAACTGCATATATGTTTAATGTGGATGATGAATGAATGGAGACTGTTGTCTTTTACTTCCGCTACTCTGTTGTATATTCACGTGTATCTCAGCTGTTTGTATCGTTTGGGTAAATGTCCCACTGTGGCAGCACTCGCTATACCGACGTGGGTTGGTATAACCGTACCGGTGTAACGAGGGCCGTCACAAGTAGAGTGAACGTGAATAGGCGAGCGAGTAGAGTATAGATGAGAGCTAGTGGACGTTGCACGTAATACGTCGAGTAATCAGGCGATAGTAACAGTTGCACAACACGCGCACTTGGTGTTGGCAGTCAGGTGGAACTCACGACCCTACCACTGGCCTTGTTATGCACAGGTCCAGAGGTCCGGCGTGATTTAAGACGAGAGTGAATCTCTAATAGCCGTTTGGATCATATAGATCCCGGTATCATAGGTATTAGGGTACAACCGGCTCGTCGACCATGTGGGAATCCATGATCAGAGGAGACTTACGGAGGCCTTATGCAAGAGTTCACTAGTCCGGCGAAAGGAATATCCGACGGAGAGTTCACCACAAGCCAAGTAAAGTGTGTATATAAAACATGTGCTCGACGTTCTAGAGGAATTCTAGGACAGTGGAGCGTCGATATCGGTATTATAAACAATGCAAGAAACGAATACAAGTCCTTAAAATAGGGCAATTAATGTACTTTATTTCAATAAATTACCAGGCACATTATGAGATATTTTCTGCAATATTTCAGCCATAAATGGATGGTTCAAGTGTGTGCAAGTGCAAGAGAAATCATAGATAGAAATAAGTCGTGAACATGTATTTTAAATCATTCAATATAGCATCCTTTTTAAGTAGGGTTTTTACTGGGGGTATAACGGTAAGAAGGCGTAAGGATTATTTAGAAAGCGACAAAAATATTTTTCATGGGTTTTTCTCAAAATTCTTATGAAGGCGACATAGGGCTGTAAGGATGGCGACATGGGCCAGGCAGAACGCGACAGGGCATGCAAATCGGGTACTGAGAACGCGACGGCTCACCTGTCGCCTTCTTGGTCGCGACAGGGAGGTTGTCGCAATCAGGCCCCAGAAAGCGACATGTCGAGGCGTCGTCTTTTGGTTGTCTGCGCCTGACTCTGACAGGAGTCAGACCAGACATTGGATTGCGGACCAGAACATTTAAATTTCGATACAGGGTCATTTAGAAAATCATAACTAATTATATAGTCAACGAAAAATCATGAAACCAGTTGCAAATTAAACTAGACATGTAAGAGTACTTCCAGTAAATCGGAATTAGAGAGAGAGCATGGTTTGAACATGGTTTGAGAACGAACAAGAATGAGTAACATAGAACATGACATAGAGAGCAAGACTGATTTAATTCGAGCAACATGCTCAATGAAATTTAGGCTTTTTAGGGGCAAATGATCCCTAACAACATGAAGCATCTACAGTAAAACTTTCGTAGCATGGGGTCAAGTATTTATAGATATTTGAATTAAACATGACACATCGGGGTTATCATGTTTGCAGTTCTTCAAAAATTAAGAACAAAAGATAGGATGGATGGAAAAATATGAAACTTGGGGGTTTCGTTCAAGAGGGTAGGAAGAACCTACAGAAAAAGTTTCATGGTTTATGCTTGTGAGAATGCCTACCTTTGACTCGATTTGTCTTCTAGGGCTAGAACTTGAAGAACAAGGGAAGAAGCTTCAAGTTCTTCTTCTCTCCACGAAATCCTCTCCTCCTTAGCCTCTTCTCCACGTCCAGCAACTCTTGGCAATGAGCTAGGGTTGCCCAAGAGAGTTTAAGAGGTGTATTTATGCAAGTATGTATTTCTATTCCTACTATTACTCTAATTCCTCTTTAATTACGAAATTTCCTTACTCCCACCTTCCTTCCTTGCTTCCAATCTCTATTTAGACTTGGAAAAGATCCAAATTCATGCTAACCCATATGGGGTAGGTTTAGGAATCCAATTCCAACTCTAACTTCCTATTTAATGCATTAAATACCCCTTTTCTATTTAGGTAATAATTTAGTTACGAATTTAGGGTATTTTCCTATTATTCTCCCTTTGTACATTCATATTTTGACCCAATAAATTCTAGAAGATCCATTAAGCAAAGCCCATTACTCTTTTCCATTTAATGGGTTTTATTTAATGCTTTATTTAAATATCCATTTAGCTAGGTTTTAAATTCTTTATTTAAATTTTTATTTTTCGTAAAAATTCAGGTTGCTACAGTGTGTATATAGAAACAAGTGCTCGGCGTTCTAGGGAATTCTAGAACAGTGGAGCGTCAGTAACGGTATTTCCAAATCCTCGCAAGAAAATGTAGACAAGTATATTTAAAATATGACAATTTAATTACATAAATTTCCAGATACATTATGAAATATTTTCATGCCAAATTAAGCCATATTGGAGGGTTCAAGTGTGTGCATATGTTAAGAGAAATTATAGATAGAGAAAGATCATGTGCATGTATTTTAATCACACATAAATGTTTAATTTATGACAAGTGAAATTTTCTGTGTGTATGACTGTTAGCAAAGTGTACAAGCACTGTAGAGAGTCAGAGCATCAAAAATTGGGGGGGGGGGGGGGGTTTCATGCAAAATCTGAGATCACGATGCACCCCAGTAAGGGTCACGATGGGGTCAAGTGAGAACACGATGGGGCCTTGTAAGGATCACGACGGCCTTGTCAATTCGGGCAGGCAGATCGTGACGGGGTCGTTTGAGGGTCGCGACGGCTAGGTCAGGTCGGGCGGCCAGAATGCAACGGGGTACACTGTCGCGATCAGATCACGATAGGTTCCTGTGTCACGACGGCCCTGAGAACGCGGCCTATCGGGCCACCACGTTCTCAGGTCCTGCGCCTGAGTCCGACAGGGAAAGGGCAAAGCCTCAGATTGCAGGCCAACTTTCTATCTTTTGACATAAAGTCATTCATAAAATCATAACTAATTGTACAGTCGATGAAAAATCATGAAACAAATTTTAAACGACTCTAGACATGTAAGGGTACTTCCAATAAATAGGAATTTGAAAACAAACATGGTTTCAACATGGTTTAATCATGATACTTCACAAAGAAAATGGAACAGTACACAGTTAGGGTAAACGAATTAATTCACGATGTAGGGTGGATGAAAATTAGGGCTTTCAGGGGCAACAGATGCCTAACATGAATCAATTCCTCCAGTAAAAATCTTGTGGCATGGGGTTGAGTATACAAGGAGAACAAGATTTAAGATGAAGGGTCGGGCTCATGCTAGTTGCAGAACATGAAAGATCAAGAAGAAATTATATGCTCGATGAAAAAATATGAAATCAGAGGGTTTTTGATCCTGATGATTGGATCAACCTGCAAACGAAGTTTTATGATTTTTGCTTGTGAGAATGTCTACCTTTGGTCGATTTCCTCTTTTAGGGCTAGAACTTGAAGAACGAGAGAGAGAGCTTGAGAGAGGCTTCTACCCACGAATTCTCCTCCTCCTTGGCCTCTCCTCCTGGTCCAACAAGCCTTGGGTATGAGCTAGGGCCAGCCATGGGGGTTTTAGGAGAGTATTTATGCTTTCTCTCTTTCCATTTCCTATTTGGACTCTAATTCCCATTAATTCTGAATTTCCTATTTTCTCTCCCATTTCTAAGCATGAGAACTTCTAATTGGGTTAGAATGGGAGCTAGATTCGTGGCCAAGCAACTAGGGTAGGTTTAGGAATCTAAATCCAACTCAAACTTCCTATTTAATGCAGTAAATACCTCTTTTCTATTTAAGTAATAATTAAGTTACGAATTTAGGGTATTTTTCTATTATTCTCCTTTTAAAAATCTCTATTTTGGCCCACTAATGTCTAATGGTCCATTTAACAAAGCTCATTACTTCTTTTCATTTAATGGGTTTTATTTAATTTTCTTTTATTTGATTTTTTAATTTCTTTTATTATTATTATTATTAAATTTTTATTTTTTGAAAAATCCAAGTTGCTACATCCTCCCCCTCTTAAAAAGAATTTGGTCCCTAAATTCATATGATCATAATGGAGGGAATGTCTTACCGAAAAGATCGGGGTAGTTCCGTATGATGGTTCCTTCCGGTTCCCATGTGGCTTCTTCCGCTCCGCAGTTATTCCATAAGACTTTAACCACGTGAATGAGACGGTTCTTGAGCTATTGCACCTTCCGTTCTACTATCTTGACTAACTTTTCTTCATATGTCGTGTCCCTGTTCAACACCAACTTTCTCATGACGAATGATGTGTGTAGGATCATATACATATATCCTGAGCATGGAGACATGGAACACACTGTGTACACATGCCAGATCCGGTGGCAACGCCAGTTGGTATGCAACCTCACCAATCCTTTCGAGTACTTCAAAAGGACCAATAAATCTAGGACTGGGCTTTCCTTTCACACCAAATCTTTGGATGCCACGAGTAGGTGACATCTTCAAGAATACATGATCACCGACTTGGAATTCTAAGTCCTGCCTTCTTTTGTCGGCATAGCTCTTTTGTCTGGACTGAGCAGTCTTAAGCCGGTCTCTATTCACCTGAATGTCCCAGGTTGTATTTTGCACCATGTCTGGGTCTAGCCATTGCTATTCTCCTACCTCATTCCAGCACGCAGGAGATCTACAATTCCTTCTGTAGAGTGCTTCGAACGGTGCCATCATAATACTCGCCTGGTAACTGTTGTTATAGGCGAACTCAATAAGGGGTAGGTGTTCGTTCCAATATCCTTGGAAGTCTATAGTGCACGCTCTCAACATGTCTTCCACTATTTGGTTGGTTCTTTCAGTTTGCCCATTAGTTTGTGGGTGGAAGGCGGTACTAAAGTTGAGTTTAGTACCCAGTGCACCTTGTAGTCCTTTCCAAAAATGAGATGTAAATCTCGGATCTCGATATGAGACTATAGATGATGGAATTCCATCTAGTCTTACAATCTCTTTGACATATAAGGCAGCTAGTACTTCTACCGATCACTTACTCTTTATGGCTAGGAAGTGGGCAGATTTGGTTAGTCGGTCGATAATGACCCATATGGCGTCGAGTCCACCATGAGTCTTGGGTAAACCCATGATGAAGTCCATGCCAATACTTTCTCATTTCCATTCCGGAATATCTAGCGATCTGAGTACACCAGCATGGCGCATGTGTTCCGCTTTTACTTGTTGGCAAGTAAGGCAGTGTGCGGCATGTTCAGCTACCTCTCTCTTCATGTTCGACCACCAAAACGTTCTTTTCATGTCTTGATACATTTTGGTACCTCCTGGATGAATAGTGTACTTTGTCTTGTGAGCTTCATCCATTAGCTTCCTCTTCAGTTCTTCATTATCGGGAATGCATGTCCTCCCTTGGAACACCAGTCTTCCATCCTCAGTCATAGCAAAGTCCGATCTTTCAGTTAAGGTTTCCTTGATGCAAACTAAGAATGGATCATTATCTTGTTGGGTTTTAATATCTTCCAGCAAGTCAGATTGAATCTTGATATTGGCAATCAAGACTCGATCATCTCTATGTTCAATAGTTAAGTCTAACCTTGCGAATTGTTCTAGTAGTTGCATCTCGTCAAGGACTAGACTTGAAACAGATGCCATTGGCTTCCAACTAAGAGTATCAGCCACGACATTACCCTTGTCTGGATGGTATTGGATGTTGAAGTTGAAATCCTTCAGATATTCTAGCCATCTTCTTTGTCTCATGTTGAGTTCCTTCTGGGAGAATAAGTACTTCAGGCTTTTATGGTCTGAGTAGACAGTGAATTTCTCACCATACAAGTAATGTCTCCAGATCTTCAAGGCGAAGACCACGACAGCCAACTCTAGATCATGCACAGGGTAGTTGACTTCTTGCGTCTTCAGTTATCTTGAAGAATAAGCAATAACCTTCTCCTTTTGCATCAATACACAACCTAGCCCAATCCCTGAGGCATCGGTGTAGACAGAGAAACCTTCTCCCTCTATTGGCAGAGCAAGAACAGGTGCTGAGGTAAGACAATCTTTAAGAGTTTGGAAACTTTTTTCACACTCATTACTCCAGGAGTATGGATTCTCCTTTCGTGTTAGTCGTGTGAGAGGAACGACGATCTTGGAGAAGTCCTTAATGAACTGTCTGTAGTAGCCAGCCAGTCCTAAGAAGCTTCTGATTTCTGTGACGTTGGTTGGTCTCTCCCAATTGAGTACAGCTTCGACTTTGGAGGGATCAACTGAGATGCCATCCTTTGAGATGACATGGCCCAAGAAGGACACTTCTTCGAGCCAGAATTCACACTTGCTCAGCTTTGCGTACAGTTTGTTGTCTTGCAAGACTTGCAGTGCAATCTTTAGGTGTTCTTCATACTCTTCCTTGGTCTTTGAATAAATGAGGATGTCGTCGATGAAGACGACCACGAACTTGTCAAGGTATGGCCGATATATGATGTTCATGAGTTTGTATGAAGGCTGCAGGAGCATTGGTTAAACCAAAAGGTATAACGACGAATTCATAATGTCTATACCTGCTCCTGAAAGCCGTTTTGAAGATATCGTCATCCTTGATCCTCATTTGGTGATAGCCAGATCGAAGATCGATCTTGGAGAAATATTGAGCTCCTGATATTTGGTCGAATAGTTAATCGACCCTGGACAATGGGTATTTGTTCTTGATGGTTAGCTGATTGAGTTGACGATAGTCGATGCATAGCCTCATCGATCCATCTTTCTTCTTGATGAATAGCACAGGTGCTCCCCATAAGGAAGTACTCGGTCTAATGAACCCCTTCTCTAATAGCTCCATCAGTTGCACCTTTAGTTCCTTGAGCTCGGCAGGTGACATCTGGTACGGTTGACGCGATACCGGGGCGGCTCCAGGATCAATTCAATGGCGAAGTTGACATCTCGTTACGGGGGAATCCCTGGCAAATCTTCAGGAAACACATCGGGGAAATCCTGGACTATGTGGATGTCTTCTATCTTAGAACCCTTCTTTTCAATTACTATGGCCGCAAGGAAAGCAAAACAGCCTTTCCTTATCATGTTATGGGCTTTTATGGGGGAGATTAGAGACATCCGTCTCTCATGTCTAATCCCAGAGAATGCCAATTTAGGAAAGTCACTAAATGTCACCCTTCCTTTCTTACAATCGACACTTGCCCCATAAGTGGACAACCAGTCGGCTCCCAAAATTACATCATAGCCCTCCATAGACATACACACCAGGTCGGCTTTTAGTTTATAGTCTCCGATCATTACATCGACAGAGGGAAAGTATTTATTCAATTTCTCCTTTTCTCCTAGTGGTGTTGTGATAGAGAACTCACAACCCATGGATATAGATTTAGCATTCAAGGTATCAGTAAAGTTTTAAGAAATAAAGGAATGAGTTGCTCTAGTATCAAATAAAACAAAAGCTGATAAGGAGAAAACTTGTAGGGTACCTTCTACCATGCCACCTTCCTCAGTGGGCTCTTCATTGTGCAGGGCTTGCAGTCTGCCCTGTTTCTTAGGCGCATTAGGGCGCCTCTCATTCTCTTTCAGTTGCGGGCACTCGGGGATGCGGTGCTCACGACTTCCACAGTGCAACATGCGCCGACTTTCCTCCAGCATTCATCAGCCGTGTGACCCGATTTGTCACAGTGTTTGCAGTTGCTTTTTGCTGGAGTATATGGGACTATAGCTTTGGGTTTCCTTTCTTGGCTGGGTCCCTCCGTGATGTTGAAGGGACGCTTCTTGCCATTGTTCGGCTTAGCAGATGATTGACCAGAGGTCATTTCCTTCTTCACAAACTTCCCTTTGATATGGTCGGTGAAGTCCGTAGCATCTTCCAGCAGCTGAGCTTTCTTCACCATCTCCTCATAGGTCTGGATGTCGAGAGGTGCAATTGGGTAATGTATTGAGGCTTAAGGCCGTTGAGAAAGCGCTTAGCCTTCATTCTTTCAGTATTCACTAGGTGTGCAGCATAGCGTGCCAGTCTTAAAAACTGGGGTTCATATTCAGCCACAGTCAAGCTCTGTTGTTTCAGAGCAGCGAATTCTGCAGCCTTCCTTTCTTGGACACGCTCGGAGAAGTACTCGGAGTTGAAAGCTTCCTTGAATTCGTTCCAGGTGAACTGACCATTATCTCGGGTCGCTTCCACTGACTCCCACCAAGCGCGGGCGTCCTTCTCCAGTTGGGATGTAGCCAGTAGCAGCTTATCCCCCGCTGCACATTGCATAACATGGAAGATTCTTTCCGTTTCTTTGAGCCAGTGCTCGGCTTCATCCGGATTCGTGGATTCACTAAACCTAGGTGGGTTCAAACTCCTAAAGTTACGATGCAAGTCGCCTGCACCACCACGATTACCACCTCATTGGGTAGCTTGCATAATTGCGTGCGTCAGTTCTTGAATGGTCTGTTGCATGCCCCTCATTTGAGCACGTTCAACAGTCATCTTTGTTGCTTAGTGTTGGATCTCTTATTTTGATGATGCCTAAATATGATTCATTAATATATTGAAATCATGTTTATCATGCTTGAATTTATATTTCACAATGTTTCTTTCATGTGCAGCTCAAAGAAAAGGACAAACATGCCCAGTGGTGTCGACACAGCCCACCTGTGTGTCGACACTAGTTCACTGTCCCAGAAGAATGATTCTACAGTCATCCCAGTGGTGTCGACACAGCCCACCTGTGTGTCGACACTAGTTCACTGTCCCAGAAGAATGATTCTACAGTCATCCCAGTGGTGTCGACACAACCCACCTGTGTGTCGACACTAGTACACTATCCCAGAAGACTAGTTTGAGGCTGATGCTTGGTGTGTCGACACACTTATGTGTAGTGTCGACACACTTTGGACTTTTTGCTAAATCTAAAAGGCAAAGACACGTGGACACTTTTGGTAAAGGCCTTTTTGGGTGGGAAGTTCTATGCCCCCAGATCCCAAGATATTTTGTGGACCCTTGGGACTATAAATGCCCCTTATCCACTTGGCCTTGGGTGCATCATCGCAACACCTATCTGCTTTTTTCAGACTCCAGAGTATTCCAGCCGACTTCTGAAGAAGTCTTCATCCTGGCGAATTGCTCCCAGATCTGAAGGAACAAAAAGTCTTGAGCACCTTGGATGATCCATTTGAAGAAGAATTTCGAGCCATCAGAGTCTTCTTTCTGGAGCTGAAGCAGAAGAGCTGGTCTCCATTCTTGAAGCAGAAACAGGGACCTTTGAACCAGTCCTCTCTAACTTGGGTTTCAATTGTTCTGTTTGTTTCTTCATTTCAAACTTACTCTATTGAAGTGTGTGTTTTGAAATTGGTGCAATCCTTGTGCCCAATTTCATGTGTGTGTAATTGGATCTGATATTTCTGTATCTCAGAGTGTGTGTGGTCATTTGTGACCTTTTTGAACTGGCAAGATAAGCCACAATTGTGTGTGTGTGTGTGGATGGTGGATGTAGGATACACTGTTGTGTAATCCGAACCACCCTAAATCTCTTTGTCATTGTGGTTTGCTTGTCTCTTGCGTTAGATGCGTGATAGGCTCGCTAGAATTTCATCATCTAACTTGTCTAATTTGCTTAGAATTGTCATTAACATTTAGATTTCACTCTCAATCAAATCTCTCTAAGATCTTGATCAAGTGATTTTATAAAATTTGAAGAAATCTATTCAACCCCCCTTCTAGATTTCTACATAGCAATTTTTCGTAATATTTCATTTGGTATCAGAGCAGGTTCTCATTGCACTTTAAGTGTTTGATCTAACGATCAAGAGTCTGCTGCTATGGAAAACACCAAGGGGTTTATTGCTGAAGGTCATTCAGTTTCTAGGCCTCCTTTTTTCGATGGATCTGATTATGCTTATTGGAAAAATAGGATGCAAGTGTTCCTAAGAGCACAAGATTATGAGCTCTGGAAGATTATCGACAAAGGACCTGATGAATTACCTGAAGATGAAAGTCTATGGACCAAGGGCCAGATCAAGAAGTCCACAGTTAGCTGGAGTGCAATGAACATGGTGCAGTGTGCCATTTATCCCAAGGAGTACTCAAGAGTATCTTCTTGCAAATTTGCTAAGGAGATGTGGGACAAGCTACAGCTCATTTATGAGGGAACTTCTGAGGTAAGAGAGACCAATGCAAGTATCTTAGTCTCGGAATATGAGATGTTCAAAATGAGGAGTGATGAGACTATTTTTGAGATGTTTGCTAGATTCATGCTTTTGGTAAATGGTCTTAGAGGTCTAGGAAAGGATTATTCTAATAGTGATCTTGATAGGAAGGTCCTTAGATCACTTCCATCAGCCTGGCACACAAAAGCCACTGTAATTGAGGATTCAAAAATTTGTCAACCATGCAACTAGATGAGCTAATAGGTTCACACATGACATATGAGATAAATCTGAAAAGAAATGCATCTATGACTACATCTAAGAAACCTATTGCTTTAAAAGCTTCATCTAGTTCAAAAATTGTTGCTGATCAATCTGATGAAAATGATGAGTCTTCTGATGAAGAGAATGATGAAGAATTGGCCTTACTGACAAGGCAATTCAGAAAGTTTCTGAGAAAGAAAGGGAAAGGTAAGTTCAAACCTTTCATCAAAAATGATGTTTCAAAGAAAAAATGATTTCAATAAAAAACTGGAAACCAATAAAAAGACTGACATTATTTGCTATGAATGCAGGAAACCAGGACACATGAGAGGATAATGTCCTGATCTGAAGAAGAAATTGAAAAATCAAATGTTCAAGAAGACAAAGGCAATGCTGGCCACATGGTCTGATGAAGAAGAAGAAGAATAGGAAGAAAATGATTCTGATGAGGAAGAAGTGACATGTCTCATGGCTAGACATGAAGAAAATACTAAGGTAAGTCCTTCTTTTGAAGACTTTACAACTGATGATTGGGAGGAAGCATATTATGTTTTGTTTAAAAAATTGTGTGAACTAAAATCTGAAAATCAAACATTGAGAAGAAAAATTAACAGCATAGTGCAAAGTCCACAAGAGTCTGAGCAAATAAAATTGCTGAATGATGGAATCAATAACATGAAAAAAGAACAAGAGTGTTTGAATGAACAAATTGATGTCATCAAGGAAAGATGCCAGTCCACTGAAAAAGAAAAACAAATCTTGTTAGATGAAAATGAAAAATTCAAAAGGAAAAGAAAGTAATTCAAGAGGAACTGAAAACTGTCCAGAAAGAATTGAATGACAAGAAAGAAACCTTGTCAAAATTTGTTACAGGCAAACAAAACCTAGATGCTATTTTAGGAGTTCGGATGAATCGTATCAAGTATGGCCTAGGTTATCAATCTGAAAATAATAAGAAATTTGGACAAACCTTGATAACCTCATTTGTTCAAGGAAGCACTTCCTATGCTAATTCTAAAAAGAACATCAAAGAAAAATCACAAGCAAACTCAAAAACAAAAATTCAAAGTAAGGTCAAAAACTCCAAAACACAATTTAAGAATGAAAAGGTTCAAGGTAACAATCAACAAAATTTGAAATCTAATGATAGACTAAACTTATACACCAAAAAGAATAAAAGTTTTTCACCATAAAGAATCATGGTGTGCATAATATGCAAAAAATCTGGTCACACTGATGAAAAATGCAGATCAAAAATAGATTCTAGATAAATAAAGCAAATCTGGATTCCAAAACATCTTGTTGTTGAGCTGAAACAACTGATGGGACCCAAGGCAATTTGGGTACCAAAATTCTCTTTCTAAATCTTTTTTACAAGAATGTCTTACAGCCCACAAGAAAGATAAGTGGTACTTTGATAGTGGCTGTTCAAGACATATGACTGGAGATAAAGAAAAATTTTCCACATTGATTGAAAAATATGGTGGACAAGTGATTTTTGGAGGTAAGAACAAAGGACAAATCATTGAAACAGGAAAAATGAGTAAGAATCCTTCAAGCTCCATTGAGAATGTCTTACTTGTTGAAGGCCTTGATCATAATCTTTTGAACATCAGTCAACTTTGTGACAAAGGCCTTAAGGTGCTTTTTAATTCTGAATCATGTGAAATTATTGAAAAAGATTCTGGTAAAATAAAATTTCTTGGTCAAAGAATTAATAATGTTTACTTGGTTGATTTGAATGATCATCATCATGAAAATCTTTGTCTTGTTGCCAACCAGCACGATCTATTTCAGTTGTGGCATCGAAGGTTAGGTCATGCTAGTGAAAATGTTTTGAATAAATTGTTAAGATATGCTCTTGTGAATGGTTTACCAAAAATGAAGAAAAAGAAAAAATGCAATTGTATGTGCTGGTTGTGCCCAAGGTAAACAAACTAGGAAATCATTCAAATCTGTTTCACCCTTGATCACTTCCAAACCCTTTGAATTATTGCACATGGACTTATTTGGTCCTACTAGGACACTCAGTCTTAGTGGATATAGATTTGGGTTTGTAATAGTGAATGATTTCTCTAGATTTACCTGGGTGTATTTTCTATCTCATAAGAGTGACACTTTAGAAAATTTCAAAGAATTTGTTGATAAAATTGAAAATGTAAAAACAAATAAAATCCACTCCATTCTTACTGGTCATGGAGGAGAATTTGACAATAATTTATTTTTGATTTTTGCAGGAATAAAGGAATTGATCACAAGTTTGGTTGGATGTAAGCTTGATAGAAAGAGTACTAGTGGATATTGTCAGTTCTTAGGAAATTGCATGATAACATGGGCATCCAAAAAGCAACACTTGGGTGCACTTTCTACTGCAGAAGCAGAATATGTTGCTGTAGAAAGTTGTGCAGCTCAAGTGTTGTGGATTAAAAGTCAATTGCTTGACTACAATATTGATATTGGATGTTCATCTATCATGTGTGACAATACTAGTGCAATCAATCTTTCCAAAAACCCAATTCAACACTCTAGAATAAAACACATTGAGATTAGGCATCATTTTCTAAGGGATGAAGTTGCAAACAAAAACATTGAATTAGAATTCATCCCCACTGAAAAATAAATTGCAGATATTTTTACAAAACCATTGGCTGAAGATAGATTCACATCTTTAAGAAGAGAACTTGGAATATGTAACATGGAATAAAAACTAACAAAAAAAAACTGATTTCTTATGCAAAGATTATGAGGTATATCAAATAGTGATTAGTGGAAGAACAAGTTATGCTTGTTTGAAAACTATCATTATGTGTTGAGGGAAATCCTCCGCCAAGTACCCATGATCTATCCTGTGTAAGAATCATTAATTTTTGAAATTAAAAAAAAAAGAGAGGAAAGGAAAATGATTACTTTTCTATGCTGTGGATAATTCTTTTCTGAAACAAGCTTATACTTGAATGATTGTTTGCTGAAATTCAGTTTGCATGATTTGAATGTTGAATGTTTCATTGATGCACTTATTGAGGGGGAGCTTTACTGCTTGAGAAGTAAAGGTAAGTTCAGAGATGTGATGTCAAGAGAATCAGAATTGCTCATAAAGCCTTTGAGAACAAGTTGCTAAGGTTGGTCAGAAAAATGCTGAGATGATGGAAGTTTCTATGAAATTTCTGAGGTGTGAATAAATCTCTCACTGAATTTTATCAAATACATGTTCATCCTTGGAGTCCTCAATCTTTCAATTTGAGTTTCATCCAATTCATTTGATCACCTTAACCATTCTTTTATTGAAGAAGGATTTTCTTTAATTTTGATGAAAAATAGATGAGATCAATAACTCAGGGGAGCTAAAGACTTCATTGCCATTTTCTCTCATCAATACCAAAATTGATTCAGTGTGTTGATGAATATCTAATACATGAAATGTTCATTAATTTTCTGAAGAAAGCAAGAATTGATTTCTTAATTGCCATAATATGTTCTTTCAATCAACACTCTCTTATACACTGAACTCCTCAAGTAATTTAATTTCTTTTATGGAATTATGCTCAATTGAATATTGACTTTACACACTTCTTTCAAGATTGATAAAAGGTAAAGTTGTGTCAAATGTCTCAATGCTCATTTACAAAAAGTCTTTCTGATAGAGCAATGACATAATACTGAGAAACTACACACCTTCACAAAAAGTGAAGAGCCATGTATGTCATGAGGTGTTTTGTTATCTCTGTTCTAAGGGGTTAAATCAAAATGAAAAGAACAAATGTTAACTGCATAACTGGAAATATTGGCATCTGATAAACGTATATTTCCATGTAAAAAGGTTTCCATTCACCCCTTGAAGCAAGATAATTAGTAAATCTTTAGTAACTAGGGATTCTAGTGTGTAAAAAACATGTGTACCTGAGTGAAAAAGATTTACTATATTTGAATGCTCATTTCTTAAAAGTTAATGAAAATTCAATCAAAGAAAATGAACAACTTAAACCTGAATCAAATCTTTTAAGAGTGTTTAATTTTAATATAAATTGCCTTAATCCTAAAGAAATCACATTACTTTGGTTTAGTAAAGTGTAAAAGATTGCAATTGACTGCATAGAATATTTTATGTCAATTAAGCACTCATCCCAATCCTTCAGAACTTTTAATGATCAATCTCTTGATAGATATTTTTTTTAAGCTCAGTGAATAAATGATGGGATTGTGATGAAAAATTGGAAATGATCTCTTTAACATATTAAAAATCCCTGAATAATTGATTTCAGATATGACTCATCATATTAAAGGTTTTCCTTCTCATTCCTCTCAAAAATCTCTAAATTTTTATCAAGTGAGGTCGACACACCTTCATCCTGTGTCGACACCGGAGTGTCTGTCAGGTCGACACACTCTCCTTGTGTGTCGATACACCTGCACCTGACCGTCGGCTCCTATTTAGGGTAAATGAACCAAGGGTTCATCTTATCACCCTTCTTGTGGTGTTGAAACCCTTTTTCTATACCCTATGTCCCATGTCGACCCTACCACTTCCTCTTTCCACCCCATTTGAAATCCTCCCTCCTTCCAACTCCCAAGGAACCGATCCCCTGTGTTCCCATCTCTTCTTCTCCAACCATCCACCCTTCTTCTCTTCTCATCCTTCCCTCCATCATGGCTCCCAAGCAGACTCCCAGGAGAGGGGCAAAGACTAGGGCGGCTGCAAAGGGCATAGTCATTGAAGAGCCTCAACCTGAGAGAAGAAGCAAGTTTCGGCATGATCCATCAAAAAGAAAGGGTGAGGTTACTCCTTCAGGAACTCCATCTAAGCGGGGAAGGCCGTCTCCTCTGAGTAAAGGCAAGTCTCCCATGCCCTCTCGATACCCTAAGAGGAAGCTTCTCTTAGATTCAAGTGATTCCGATGAAGAAGACTCATCCTCAGAGTCTTCTGATTCATCTGGGACGAAAGCAGTCACCCCATCTCAGACAGCAACCGAGGGGAGATCTATTTTCAAGCCTAGGGCTGTAGAATTATCTGATGAAGCTTTTGCAAGTGCATTTCCAGAATTTATACTCTTCTTTAAATTTCAAAGATGGTTGAAGTTTATTTCAGAATTCAGAACCTTTTATCCTCGTTTAGTCCAAGAGTTCTATCTGAACATGGTGGATGATCCAGAGGGTTTCAAGTCTGAATTCAAGGGTGTCTCTATTCTTTTCACTCCTGAATTATCTTCTAAACTATTTCACTTTCCAAATGATGGTGAGGATTGGAGTGAATTTGAGTTCAATCTTCATGAAGCCTACATTCTTCTTACTGGTCTTCCATATGATTCAAAGGATTCTAGACAAACTCATGTCACAAGGTTCAACACCAACACCTTCCCTCCAGTTCTTCGTTTAGTACATCACATCCTTACCACCATTATCACACCACAGGGTGGAGGTAGGAATAGACTGACCGATATTTAAAGATTTGTGATGTACAACATGAAGAAAAATGTGAAAGTCAATATGAACTTGATAATGACTCAAATCATGTCTAAAACAATAAGGAAAGATCTTCACAGATCCTTGCCCTATGCTGCACATCTCACAGCTGTATTCAAACATTTTGGAGTTTCTCTGGTGAATGAAAAGATTCAGAAAATCCCTCAAAATAATATATACTATTTGCATCACCTGCAAAAGTTCATGAGATTCAGAGTTCAGGGAGACCAAGTGCTAAGAGGGCTAGTTGTAGAGCCAGAGCCACCAATTGAACATGTACAAGAAGAAATTGCTCCAGAAGTTGTTGCACCTCAAATGGATCCAGTGGACCAGCCACATGTTGAGGTTGAGATTCCTTTTGAGCCATCAACTGCACCTACACCTCATGCATCTCCACCTCCTTCACATATGCTTGTCCCTTCAACCTTTTTCACCCAACATCATAGCTCAGCCTCCACTTCTTCTGGTGGATCTTCTGTTCCACCTGAGTTATTTCAATTTCTCCAAGTTCAGTTTGATAATCTCAATTCCTCCATAAGAGAAATGTCTGATAGATTTGAACTTCGGATTCAGAGATTGGAAAATTCTGTTAATGGTCAATTTGTGAGACAACATGAAGCAGCTGAGCATGCCACTAGAAGATTCAACAGGTTAATTGGCACATTGGGTGATGCTTGTACCCAACTTAAAGAACTTCAGCTCAAGACTCAAGGAGTTCTAAACTCAATTTTGGCCAACACTCAACAAGGACTTTTCTCTAGTCAAGAGACTGTAAATCAAGTATCTAAAAGTCATTTGTCTTTTGCTCATTTGGTTGAAGATATGGAAAGAATGAGGACTCTTATTGCCCACATTGATCAGGAAATAGCAAATCTCAAGTCTGATATCAGTAATTTCGGGCAACATGGCACAGTTCCCAGTATATCTTCTGCCTCTCAACATGCAACTCACAGTCTTGGTGTATTTCAAGAAAACATGTATAAAAATCATCACAGAATGGAAGACCTTTTGCACACAAGACTCTCTACTATGCAAACTCAGTTGAGAACAAATTTGAGTGCTCTGGAAGCAAGGATGAAGACCATAGAGAACATCTTACTCCCACTTCCTCCTCCACCTCCTTCTTCATGATTCCTTATTGTTTTGATGATGTCAAAGGGGGAGAAGGATTTACATTTTGATGTGTTCATCTAAACTTTTTGGGCTATACACATTTTGATGTGGTTGCTAAACTTTTTGGTTGATGGATGTTTTAATTGTTGGATGCTTGTATGTCTGATTTTTCTTTGAAAATGACAAATGAATGACATGTTCGTTTGTAAAGGGATGAAAACTTTTGGATGTCATTGATGAAAATTGTGGATGTCATTGTTATGCTTATTATATGCCATGAAATTTTGAATGGATTCTTTTAAAATCACATCTGTGAGAAAATCAAGTTAACTTGATGAATCATAGTTGCCATCATCAAAAAGGGGGAGATTGTTGGATCTCTTATTTTGATGATGCCTAAACATGATTCATTAATATATTGAAATCATGTTTATCATGCTTGAATTTATATTTCACAATGTTTCTTTCATGTGTAGCTCAAAGAAAAGGACAAACATGCCCAGTGGTATCGACACAGCCCACCTGTGTGTCGATACTAGTTCACTGTCCCAGAAGAATGATTCTGCAGTCATCCCAGTGGTGTCGACACAACCCACCTGTGTGTCGACACTAGTACACTCCAGAAGATCGGTTTGAGGCTGATGCTTGGTGTGTCGACACACCTATGTGTAGTGTCGACACACTTTGGACTTTTTGCTAAATCTAAAAGGTAAAGACACGTGGACACTTTTGGTAAAGGCCTTTTTGGGTGGGAAGTTCTATGCCCCCAGATCCCAAGATATTTTGTGGACCCTTGGGACTATAAATGCCCCTTATCC
Organism: Colocasia esculenta; assembly: GCA_014218235.1. Lineage (NCBI taxonomy): Eukaryota > Viridiplantae > Streptophyta > Magnoliopsida > Alismatales > Araceae > Colocasia > Colocasia esculenta. The sequence goes on along the minus strand of CM024761.1, from coordinate 85,066,463 downwards.
ACTTGGCCTTGGGTGCATCATCGCAACACCTATCTACTTTTTTCAGACTCCAGAGTATTCCAGCCGACTTCTGAAGAAGTCTTCATCCTGGCGAATTGCTCCCAGATCTGAAGGAACAAAAAGTCTTGAGCACCTTGGATGATCCATTTGAAGAAGAATTTCGAGCCATCAGAGTCTTCTTCCTGGAGCTGAAGCAGAAGAGCTGGTCTCTATTCTTGAAGCAAAAATAGGGACCTTCGAACCAGTCCTCTCCAACTTGGGTTTCAATTGTTCTGTCTGGTTCTTCATTTCAAACTTACTCTATTGAAGTGTGTGTTGTGAAATTGGTGCAATCCTTGTGCCCAATTTCATGTGTGTGTGATTGGATCTGAGATCTCTGTATCTCAGAGTGTGTGTGGTCATTTGTGACCTTTTTGAACTGGCAAGATAAGCCACAATTGTGTGTGTGTGTGGATGGTGGATGTAGGATACACTGTTGTGTAATCCGAACCACCCTAAATCTCTTTGTCATTGTGGTTTGCTTGTCTCTTGCGTTAGATGTGTGATAGGCTCGCTAGAATTTCATCATCTAACTTGTCTAATTTGCTTAGAATTGTCATTAACATTTAGATTTCACTCTCAATCAAATCTCTCTAAGATCTTGATCAAGTGATTTTATAAAATTTGGAGAAATCTATTCAACCCCCCCTTCTAGATTTGTACATAGCAGTTTTTCCGCAATATTTCACTTAGTTCCTACAAAAATAACTTATTGTCATGATATTGATGTGGAATTTAATTTGTGCGTGTGTGAGTTCATTTTTTAGCTATTTACCCTTGGCTCTAACCACAACTCACATAGGTAGGATAATTGACTCTAGTCGAGGCAGTTTAACCTAGATCATCTATACTTAAAAATAACCTAGGCTCTGATACCACAAAACTGTCACGCCCCGACGCGGAATATCGGAACGCAAGGCAGTTGCAAGTAAATGGGTACAAAGCGAGTACTAGACATCCAATCATTGAACAATGAATAAATACTAAAGCAAATTCTTCTCATCAATAACTTTCAAATGTCTAGTTACAACCACTAATATCAGAGCCATTCTATAGGGCCCAATTACATTGAAATAAAAGTAAAAGACTAAACTAAGACTCTAACATAATGCTAGAACGCTAGGGTACTCATGACTTCACTCCTGGTCGTTCCCATCCTCTTGAGTGTATATGTCATCCTCGGTCTCACCTGAGAACACAACGACAAATAACACAGGGTGAGCGATAAGGCCAAGTAGGACTTAAATCTCAATAGTCAAGTAGGCTTTAAATGATTAATGTATTAAAAGGCAGAGTAGCTAATGATAGAGCGAGAGAGAGTCAAGTAAAAGATAGCAGGATAGCGAATGATGGAAATAGCACAAGCTTTCTAAGTATAGCACAAGTGTCGAGTATAGCACAAATAGCAAGATGGCCATAGCACAAATAGCACAAAGTATAGCAATAGCACAACAGGTATAATATAGCACTTTTGTTAATAGACAACGAGAGAACATAGCACTTTTGTCAATAGACAACGAGAGAACATAGCACTTTTGATTGTCATTTAGATAGTCGAGATAGATAGCACTCGAGTGTAATGCCAGACACTCTGATCATTTAACTCCCATGGGCACTAGCACTTTCGGGCGCACATCCCAGGACTAGATCGGGCCCTTTATATATTACCAGGCATTGGTTATATTGTTTATCTTTAGACAATCAGTCAATGACCAATATAGAGTACCAAGAAATAGATGAGAGTACTAGATGAATAGACGAGATAGTAGAGTGAACATGAATAGACGAGCGAGTAGAGTATAGATGAGAGCTAGTGGACAATGCACGTAACACGTCGAGTAAACAGGCGATAGTAACAGTTGCACAACACGCGCACTTGGTGTTGGCAGTTAGGTGGAACTCACGACCCTTCCACTGGCCATGTTAAGCACAGGTTTAGAGGTCCGACGTGATTCAAGATAAGAGCGAACTTCTAATAGCCGTTTGGATCATGTTGATCCCTAAAGGGTATCATAGGTGTTAGGGTACAACCAGCTCGTCGACCATGTGGGAATCCATGGACAGAGGAGACTTACGGAGGCCTTGAACAAAGACTCACTAGTCCGGCAGAAGGAGTGTTGACAGAGAGTTCGCCCAAGTCAAGAGAGAGTGTGTATATAGAAACAAGTGCTCGACGTTCTAGAGGAATTCTAGAGTAGTGGAGTGTCGGTAACGGTATTCCCAAATCCTCGCGAGAAAACGTAGACAAGTATATTTAAAATATGGCAATTTAATTACAAAAATTTTCAGATACATTATGAAATATTTTCATGCCAAATTAAGCTATATTGGAGGGTTCAAGTGTGTGCTTGTGTTAAGAGAAATTATAGATAGAGAAAGATCATGTGCATGTATTTTTATCACACGTAAATGTTTAATTTATGACAAGTGAAATTTTCTGTGTGTATGACTATTAGCAAAGTGTATAAGCACTGTAGAGAGTCAGAGCATAAAAAATTGGGGGGTTTCATGCAAAATCTGAGATCGCGACGCACCCTAGTAAGGGTCGCGACGGGGTCAAGTGAAACGCGACAGGGCCTTGTAAGGATCGCGACGGCCTTGTCAATTCGGGCAGGAAGATCGCGACGGGGTCGCTTGAGGGTCGCGACGACTAGGCCAGGTCGGGCGGCCAGAACGCGACGGGGTACACTGTCATGATCAGAACGTGACAGGTTCCTATGTCTCAACAGCCCTAAGAATGCGGCCTATCGGGCCGTCGTGTTCTCAGGTCCTGCGCCTGAGTCCGACAGGGAAAGGGTAGAGCCTCGGATTGCAGGCCAACTTTCTATCTTTTGACACAGGGTCGTTCATAAAATCATAACTAATTGTACAGTCGATCAAAAATCATGAAACAAATTTTAAACGACTCTAGACATGAAAGGGTACTTCCAATAAATAGGAATTTGAAAACAAACATGGCTTCAGCATGGTTTAATCATGATACTTCACGAAGAACATGGAACAATACATAGTTAGGGTAAAAGAATAAATTCACAATGTAGGGTGGATGAAAATTATGGCTTTCAGGGGCAACAGATGCTTAACATGAATCAGTTCCTCCAGTAAAAATCTCGTGGCATGGGGTTTAGTATACAAGGAGAACAATATTTAAGATGAAGGGTCGGGCTCCTGCTAGTTGCAGAACATGAAAAATCAAGAAGAAATTATATGCTTGATGGAAAAATATGAAATTAGAAGGCTTTTGATCCTGATGATTGGATCAACCTACAAACGAAGTTTTATGATTTTTGCTTGTGTGAATGCCTACCTTTGGTCGATTTCCTCTTCTAGGGCTAGAACTTGAAGAACGAGAGAGAGAGAGCCTGAGAGAGGCTTCTTCCCACGAATTCTCTTCCTCCTTGGCCTCTCCTCCTGGTCTAACAAGCCTTGGGTACGAGCTAGGGCCGACCATGGGGGTTTTAAGAGAGTATTTATGCTTTCTCTTTTCCATTTCCTATTTAGACTCTAATTCCCATTAATTCTGAATTTCCTATTTTCTCTCCCCTTTCTAAGCATGAGAACTTCTAATTGGATTAGGATGGGAGCTAGATTCGTGGCCAAGCAACTAGGGTAGGTTTAGGAATCCAAATCCAACTCAAACTTCCTATTTAATGCATTAAATATCTCTTTTCTATTTTAGTAATTAAGGTACAAATTTAGGGTATTTTTCTATTATTCTCCTTTTAAAAATTTCTATTTTGGCCCACTAATTTCTAATGGGTCTATTTAACAAAGCCCATTACTTCTTTTCATTTAATGGGTTTTATTTAATTTTCTTTTATTTGATTTTATAATTGCTTTTATTTTTATTATTATTAAATTTTTATTTTTTGAAAATTCAGGTTGCTACAATATAAATTCTTTTCTCTGTTAGCTTCGAAGATAGTTGCACCATCCTTGATAATCAGACATTTGGATTCCTGAAATTTGATCTGGTGACCCTTGTCGCACAGTTGGCTAATGCTGATTAGTTTGTACTTGAGTCCTTTGACACATAGAACATCTTCTATAAGGATTTTGTCTTGACTCCCAAGTCCTAATGGATCCACAACCAATTACTGACCCTTTTCCATTATCGCCATAGGTTTCTGTACCTTCTTCATTTTTGATATGAGAGAACAGTTTCTTGTTACCTGTCATATGCCTTGAGCACCCGCTGTCCAGGTACCACTTTGATGCTCTAAGGCTTCCCTGTAATAAATCAATGAGATTTAAGTACCAAGTTCTTTTGGGTCCTGGTTGGTTAGCTTCTTCACAGTTTCTTTTGGGAATCCATTTAAGATGTTTGGTAGTACAAGTTATTTTAGTGTGACCTAATTTGTTACAGTGAGTGCAGCAAGGAAAATTATTTATTATCCTGTTTGGCTTATGGTTCTTACTGTTATTTGTTTTATAGTTGAGATTTTGTTCAGCTACGAATTTTGGTGTTGGATAGATTTTAGGATGAATTACACTTTCTTCATTCTCTGGTGGGGTATATCCTAGGCCATACTTTTTCTTACCTGATCTTCTTGCTCCTTTTAATATTAAGAAAGATTTTCCATTTGTGAATTTTTCAATTGTATCTGTTAAATATTCATTATCTTTTGTTAGTATGTTAATTTCACTTTTAAGTTTGCTTGTGGTTTCCTGATTTTCTAAGTTTGACATCTTCTCATTTTTAATTTTTAAGTCTTCTCATAGCAGTTCATTTCTCCTTTTTAGTTCAGAAATTTATTTTTCTAACTGTTCAGTTTCAGATTTTAGATCTGAGTTTGTTATTTCAAGACATGCATAATTTTTCTTAGTTGTTTTTAAAAGTTTATAGACATCTTTATATTTACTGTATAATTCATTAAAAGCATTTTCTAAACTATCTGAATCTGATTCATTGCAAGAAGTAGAGGATGAGTCAGAAGATACCTTATCATCATTATTTGCCATGAAGGCCATGTTGGCCTTTTCTTCTTCTTCTTCTTCACCTGAGCTTGACTCACTGTCTGAGTCACTTTTGTTGTTCCATGCAGCAGCCATGGCCTTCTTCTTGTACTTTTTGAATTTCTTCATGTTGTCCTTCTTCTTGAACTCTGTCTTCTTTAATTTTGGACACTCGACTTTAATGTGTTCAGGCTTCTTGAACTCGTAGCATATTGGTTCTGATCTCTTTACATCTTTACCTTAAGATCTTTTGGAGTCTCTACCCTTCTTGAAATGCATTCTTCTTGACTGATATTTCTTCTTAGCCAGTATTCGCTGCTATCTTCTGGAGAGAAAAGCTTCTTCATCTTCACTGCTTCCATTGCTTTTGTCAGTTTCTGATTCACCATCAGATGTGTCTTCTGTGGCCTTGAGAGCATTGCTGTGCTTTTTCTTGCTAGAGGATTCTCCTAGCCTTTCCATATTTATCTCATGAGCCATCAAAGACCCAATGAGTTTTCAAGTGACATTCCCCTAAGATCGTTGGCTTCTTCTATAGCTATTACTTTTGGAGTCCATGAGGTTGGTAGGGATCTTAGTATTTTCCTTACCATGTCTCCAATTTCATATGTTTTTCCAAGCCCAGCCAAACCGTTGGTGATGTCTGTGAATCTACTGTACATTTGAGAGATGGACTCTCCAGACTGCATTTGAAATCTTTCGTATTGAGCTACCAGAATATCTATTCTTGTTTCTTTTACCTTGTCAATTCCTTCACATGTGAGTCTCAGCTTTTCCCACATTTCCATAGCTGATTTACAAGCTGAAATCCTATTAAATTCTTTCTTACTCAGTGCACAACATAATATACTTTTAGCCTTACTATTTTGAGATAGTTTCTTCTTGTCTTCATCTATCCATTTATCTTTGTTGTTTGTTACCAAGAGGTCTCCTTCTTCAACAATTGACCAAAGCTGGAAATCGAGACCTTGAAGGAAAAAATCCATCCGTGTCTTCTAGTAGTTGTAATCTTCACCGTCGAATAGAGGAGGTTTGTTGACAGACTGACCTTCTGCATAACCTTGAGTTGCCATTTATCTTTGCTCTTCAGATCGTGAGATCTACTAACTTGAAGAGACTTGGCTCTGATACCACTTGTTGTCCAGATAGCAAGCCTAGAGGGGGGGTGAATGGATTGCTAAAAAATCTTCTTACAATAATTCCTGTAAATAAACACACTTGACAGACAACACTAAGATCGATAGTTAGAGTTAGTGTTAATCAAAACAAAGAGAACAATCACATAGACAACAGGAAATTTTATCCTGGTTCGGATCTCCTATCCCAAGGAGTCCTACGTCCAGTCCCTAAGCAACCACTTGGGATTCCACTAAACAAAGGTATAGTCCCCCTTAAGGACATTTACACATCCAGCAATAGCTGGCCTTCTCTTCTCTACCAGAAGAGAGATTGCTCCACCTGATGCAACATGTCTTCTCTTCACACCCGAAGAGGAATGCTCACAGAAAAGATGATTTGAAAGAGAAAGGCCCCAAGACCAAGCTTATAATCACTGCTTGATCTGAGGCGAAGTCTGAGAGACGATTATCATAAATGGACTCTATCAGATCAATGCAAGCTCTCAAAGGCAATGCAATATTCTACAGAGAGCTAAGAGCTACAAAAAGTTGGAATGGACGAGCTAGCTCTTGTTGTTCTATAGGTGACTAAGATGTTCAAGCTTCTCAAAGGTTGAAAGAGTGAGTGTTGTGCTTGGAGTCACTAGTCTTCTTGTATCTTCTTTGAAAATAATTTGACCGTTGAAGTATCTGTTGTCTCATATCTTCATGGACGTTGGAGTATCTGGTCCGAAGTATGGAGCAGGTGAGCTTGCAGCCATTAATGTCCAGATTGATACATAAACTCATATGGAAAGATTGTCTGAATCTTCTATTCTCTTGTTAGGTTGACAGGTCCATCTTTGCAACATGCGTTCCTACCGGAAACCCTGCACACAATAAATGCTGACACATAGACAACTTATCTTTGTCTAATTTGTCAGTCAACATTAGTAGTCGTGCTGTATGAAGAGACACTAGAAGGGAAATGCCATTATGTCATTATGAAAAGTGTGACTTTGTGTGTCATAGGCAAGATAGGCAAAAAGATATATCGTGCAGAGGTTTGTACTGTTACAATAAATGTTAGAGATCATGGGATACAACATGCTTTCACGGGAAAACTTGAAATCCACAAAGATTTGAAATACATTTAAGTATCATGTGGAATGAAACTAAAGAATGTTTTAAAATGATTTAAACGAGAATGTTTGATAGCTGTCTTAAATGAAATTATTAATAGAGGGTTGATGTATTTAGACAGGCTGAACCTAGAGAGAGTCAATGTTGATATTAAATCAATGATATAATCATAAGTCACGTGAGAATGTAATCCATGTTGAAATTAAGTCGATGTGAGTATAATCCATGTATTAATGAAATTGATGTTCTGTACAAAGTCGTTGTTTAATTGAAGTCAATGTGCTTGTAAGGCCCTCGAATTTGTTTGTCATTTTATTCTATTTTATGTGAATTCATGTTTGTGTGTAACTTGTATATGCATATGTAGATATCTATGTACAATATTAGCTAGTCGTACTTATGTATGCATGTGTATATTAGTTGTAAATATTGGATGTTTGCATGGTGTAGTAGTGTATACATTATACTACATAGGTTTCATGTACATATATGTATGGAGTAAGCATGGATCTGCATGTTTTAAGCTCTATCCGAAGGGCCAATTAGCGTCAACATCGGTGGACGTCCATGTGAGTCAACGTCCATATCGTTGGACGCTAACACTTTAGTAGGCGGCCATGGATGTGGACGTCTAGCTCTCTGAAACTCAGTGCGCAGCAGACCCCAAAATTTCGGGGGCAAGCTATCTCAACCATTGGGGAGACATCCCCAATGGCTCTCAAGCCTTCACATCAACCCCTGCGTGAGTTGAGAGGTCTCTCTCCTATAAACAAACCCCTTTTTGCAACCCCAAGACCCTCTCTTGGCTCTTTGCAAGGAGAGGTTTCTAAGCCCTGTGAGAAAACCTGAGCTTTGAGAGCTCAGATCTGGCGATTGGAGCTTCATCCGGCGATCTACAACAACTAGAAGCTAGCTTGGACATAGGAGGAGGCTTCCCCAACCTCGGACTGGAAGCTACAACACCACAGAAGACGAAGTGTAGGTGTTTTGGAGGCTTCTTGGGACTGCCCAAGGAGAGCTTCATCGCCCATTTTCACCCCTTTGGAGATTTTACAAGAGGCAAGTAACCCACCCACTTCGTCCATATATGTGTCTAGGAGGTTTCTATCATTTTTATGAGATTTTTTTTCGTGTCCTGGATTCCCCCATTCTTCTTGTATTTGGAGCTCGGTCCGTCTTCTTGCACGGACTGGAACTTGACGGCAAGATCCCTTGCCGTCAAGCTCTTCGATTAGCGGCCAACGATATTGCCGTTAATCTCCTTTAACGGCCAGACTGTGCCGTTAAGTTCTTCAGGACAGAACAGTGAGCTGTTCTCTCCTCCTATATGATAAATTTTCGATGTGTTTTCGCATGAGGATATATTGTAAACACTATATGTTATGTAATATGGTTAATGGAATGTGTTTGTGAGACTTTTATACTTTTCTGTGATTTATCTAAGTTGTTAGAATTATGTGAAATGCATGTGAAATGAAGATCATGGGTATGGTAGCTTACTGTTTGCATGATCCATGTGTAATTTGACTTCCATAAAATTTCCAGATGATGTAAATGCATGAAAGTCCATGTCTCGAAAATTTGGGAATTTTCCCATGATTATGAAACTTGTTATAATTTCTGTATTAGAAAATAGAGAGCATGCTTAGATTGTTTTAAAACTTCGGAAAATTGCATGTTGTGCAAAAATTTCGGGGAAAATTTCTGTGACATTATGAATGATAGGTACAGACCTGTGAATGGTCAAATCGAACATTCATGTTATGTTCCATGATAAATTGAATTATAAATGGCATGCGATTGAATGTTTTAATTTCTGTAAATGTAATATGACTCAGAAAAATATGAAAATTTGCATGTGTGATCATAAACCTGAAATTAGTATTTGGTTAAATTCTCATGTTATTTGGATAACTGTAGAGTGCTCTATGAAATTTCCATGCGAAAATGAGTGTTCAACGCATGCTAATATGAACATGGTTGATTATGTATGTTTCAACCTGATTAGTGTAAGGTACTGAATGTTTGATTTCTGTCAGCAGTAGTATCATGAATAGGAAAACAGAGTCATGTGTATAAGTGAGAAAATGTAAAGACATGTGTATATCATGTGTAATATGTGTGTTAAAATCGGAATGTGTAATGTGTAAGAATGTGCCATGTGTGACACTGCTTCCATAGAGGGCCGTGGAACCGTACCATGGAAAAGTCCCCATGGGAAGGTTCAATGTGTTAAGATCCTAAGGGCATTAGGATGAAATCCTGGAGGTGGACAAGTACCACTGGTTAGGGTGGAGACTTGTTCTCCCGGTCTGCGCAGTCTAAGAGTCGTCACTGTATTGCCCAGGTGACGTCTATGTGTTATGTGTATGTGTTATGTGATGTGTCCTTCTAATGGTGGTTTGGACTATGTGTCACGGCACTAAATTGTGAAATGTGAATGTGAATATGTGTAAATTGTGTAGTGTGAATATGTGTAAATGTGCAATGTGTAAAAAGAGAACTATGTGAATGAGTAATTGTGCAAACATGTGAAACCAATGTGTTAGATTGTGAAATTATGATCCATGATATGTTAATGTGAAATAATGTTATAACAGCAACCTTAAAGTGTATGAAATGATAGTGTGCATGTGCAAGAATGTGTAGAAACCATGATAGGAATGTTTCCTTTTATGCATGTGAGAATCCCATGTTAGTTGCTATTATGTTGTAGCTTAATGTGATTGAATGAGTAGTAAGCATGTGATAGGATATTTATTTTGGAATGTCTTAAGTCATGTACCATATGTTTTAAATTTTGTAGAAATACCATGATAGGTTGTCTCTTATCAATGTTCGAGCATGCTATATGTTTTGCTTCGTGAATTGGAATGTAGAACCTACTGTGATGTATGCATGAATGATGTGTATGTAGTTATTTGCTGAGTCTTTTAGACTCGCTCATTGCTTCGGCGTACAGGTTTAGTTGGTGACCCGACACCTTTGGAGGAGACAGTGGAGAGTGACTCCGAGTGTGGCGAGTAGCTTGGTGGAGTCGACGTTGTGACTTTTGCTTTCATAGTACGTAATGAGGCATTGTAATAGAACTATTATGTAATTGTGGACGAGCTATGTAATCTGATTTTAGTATTTTATTTATGTGGACTTTAGTTCTCTTAAAAATTGTTATTTGAACCATGTATGTTAAATGTGGATGATGAAATGAAATGACAAGTAGTTCTTTTACTTCCGCTACTCCGTATCTATATTTATGAGCATCTCAGCCATGTGTACTAGTGTTGGGTAAATGTCCCACTGTGACGGGACTCACTATACCGACGTGGATTGGTATAATCGTACCGGTATAAGGAGGGTCGTCGCAGAGATTGGTATCAGAGACCACCAGTTGAGATTGCACATGAATATATATATAAGTCATCATCCCCATTACATGATAAGTCTACATAGGAATGTTCATATGTGTAGAAAACATTAATAATGAGTGTAAAATAGATAAGAAAAATGGTTAGGAAATTAAATAGCATAGCTCTAATGGTGGCTGAAATTTATTGCAGCCATGGCTTCGAGAGGTAGACGTGGTGGTGTGCCTGCTCGTGAGGGCGAGCAGAGGCGTGAGGAGCAGGCAGAGCAGCAGGCCCCGGCACCATAGGGTCCTGTACTTCCCCCACCGCCGCCTGTGGATTATGGAGTGTTTATGCAAGGTTTGGTGCAGGCCATGCAGACGCAGGCCCACACCCAGGCTGCACTCTAGGCTCAGTTGGAGGCTCAGGTTAGCATAATCAATCAAAGTGTAGTATGTTTTATTTAATTGTATGATGTTATGTTGAATGTGTATTATTTGTTGTTTGATGTAGCATGCTCAAGTTCCAGCTCAGGACCATGGTGGACCTTCTATCATGGAAAGATTCAAGAGGATGCTGCCACCCTCTTTTAAGGGGGAGAGCGATCCGTTACTAGCAGAAAGCTGGATGAGGGAGATCGAGAAGATCTTCGGGGCTATTAGGTGTGCGGACGATGATAAGGTTACTTTAGCCACCTATATGCTACAGGTATGTGCTAGTTTTATTTGTTTATATCCCCTGTTAAGTTGAAGTTGTTTAGTTGGTGCTTATGAAGGTTATGTTACAGGAGAGAGCTGATGTGTGGTGGTCTTCATTACTGCGTACCCAGTTCGAGGACGACGCTATTGAGGTTGCTTGGGATGAGTTCGTGAGGCTCTTTCGGGCCAAATTCATCCCCGAGCATATCCAGGATAGGATGGAGCAGGAGTTCCTCTCCTTGACTCAAGACCCCATGACCGTGCTCGAGTATGAGGCCAGGTTTGCAAAATTATCTAAATATGCACCTCATATCGTGACATATGAGCGCAGGAAAGCAAAGAAGTTCGTGATGGGCCTGAAGCCATCACTAAGGACGAGGCTAGTGGTGTTTGACCATCGTACCTTGGACGAGGCACTTAGTGCTGCTTGTAGACAGGAGGGCGAGATGCAGTAGTATCTCGAAGAGAAGAAGGCTTCACAGAAGAGGCCTACAGCTACGTTCCAGCGGCAGGACAAGAAGAAAGCAGTATACCAGGCACCGCAGCATCCGGTAACAACCAGCAGTGCACAAGTACCTTCTCAACGTTCCCCTGGTGTGAAGAAGCAGTGTCCCCATTGCGGGAAGACACATGGTGGTACGGAGTGTTGGATGACTGTGGGGAAATGCTTGAAGTGCGGAAGCAGCGACCACAAGATCAAGGATTGTCCGAGACTTCAGTAGGGAGTCCAGCGCGGAGCACCAGCCCCAGCAGCGATAGCAGCAGCAGTGCCAGCTACAGGAAGACTAGGAAGGCCTCGAGCCCCAGGTCGAGTGTTTGCTCTAGCACGAGAGGATGCCGAGCAGGCGGAGCATGTCACCGAAGGTACGGTTTTACTTCTAGGTGTGCACACTCGGGTTTTGTTTGATATGGGCACCACTCACTCGTTCATTTCCGAGCGATTCGCTAGGCAGTTAGCTCTAGAGTCAGCCATAGAGTCTGAGGAGTTAGAGGTCCCTTTGTCTGTACACACACCTGCGGGTACGGTATCGACTAGGAAGTGCATTCCGTCGTTACCTGTGTGCATTGAAGATAGAGTCCTAGAAGGGTGTTTCTTCTTGCTAAAGATGAAGAACTATGATGCTATACTTGGTCTGGATTGGCTAGAGGAGCACTATGCGTTAGTAGATTGTCGTGGAAAGAGGATTGTTTTCCGCATTCCTGGTGAGGATGAGTTCTCTCATCCCTTGCCAAGGAACTTAGCGGGAAAGTTGGTCATCTCTGCCGTGAAGGCGATGCGCATGGTAAACAAGGGTTGTGATGCTTTTCTTGCTAGCGTGGTATTAGTACCTGAGGCTGATGAGTCACCTACTCTTGCAGAGATCAAGGTAGTGCAGGACTTTCCAGACATTTTTCCCGATGATTTATCTGGATTGCCATCGGATAGAGAGATAGAGTTCACCATAGAATTGCTTCTGGGCACCTCTCCTATCTCAAAGGCTCCATATCGGATGGCACCTGCGGAGTTAGCCGAGTTGAGGAGGCAATTGCAAGAGTTGCTAGATAAGGGGTTTATTCGCCCTAGTGTTTCCCCTTGGGGAGCACCTGTAACGACCCAGAATCCGCATTACCAGTAACAACCAGTAACCCGAATTCTGACCCGCTAACCCACGAGACAAGCTCGGAAGGGTAGGAATTTAAGAGTCCGAGGAGACTATATGTAAGAAGATACACACCATGCAAAGCAGTAAAATTCCACTATATGAACATATCATATACAATCTCAGAGTCTGAGACAAAGTACAGAGTACAGAAGTACAACAAAAGGTACAACTCACTGCAGCTAGGGAGCACCAACACCGGAGTGGCTAGACTCGCCTGGAACGGGAGTCGACGAAGACCCACCTGAAAGGGAAGGGAGTGAGTCTCAAGAAAAGAGACCCAGTAGGGAAAAGTAACCCCACCGGCAACTAAATTAAAGTGCGGAAAGTAAAAACTGAAAGTAAGCACACGTCGCACCACAACACAAAACTGTAAACCACGCGGCTCAGTAACACACACTCACACACACAACAAGTAGGACTCAGCTAGGGTCTGTGGCTCGGCGTCCCGTCACCACAGAGGCTCTCAACCCCAGCCACGTGTGCACACTACAGACGCTCTCTCTCGCGTCTGGTCCACGACCGGTTTTTCCCCTACGCTTGACCCTAGCGGTAGAGAAGGGGCTCCACGGAGACCGGCTCAAAACCACCAAAAGGAGTACGCACAGGACAGAGTCGCACTCGATGTCCCGGCTCACTAGCGGAGGACCCACACGCTAGTCGTCTAGACGGAGTCGCACCCACGCCTAGGTAACACAACAGAAACGGGTACACGGTAACGCAACGCGCGTACAACAGACGAAACACACTCAACGTCTGAAACCCCGTACAGTAGTAAACACCTCGTGCCACAAACAACTACTACTATGCACAGGCGGAGTCACACTCTAAGCCTGGCCCATATGTGCTATTAGGGCGGACATCACATGTCAATCGCCTCTAATCACACAGCTTAAGTCTGCTGGGAGACAGGATATAAACGGCCACATCGATTGCCGCCAACATGGGGTAAACGGCAACCCTCATGTCGTTAGGAGGAACTAAACGGCAATCGACCTTGTCGTTTAATTCACCCCTGAAGATCTCAACGTCAACAGATGTGGACGTTGATGTCTTCAGCTCCCCATACCCAGAACTGACCCGAATCAGTCCCAAAAGGGCAGAAATACTAAATAACATTCTGACTGATGGAGGGAAACACATCCTCACATCAGTTTACACTACCAGAACATCTAAACTAAACATTCTAACACTTAGATTGTCTAATTTACCCAAATCCCGGCATGATACAACCCAAACCCTAAACCATAAATTACACACCAATTTGCTTAATTGGACATGCTGGTTTGCTGGGGAGGGTTATAGGGGTTAAGTCCCTACCTCAGAACGCCTTAAGAATCCCCAAACAGCCACCAATCGCGCCGGATCTCCCCGAAGACTCCGCGCGAATCACGCCAAAACCTTGCGATTCCCGCCCGATCTAGCAACGCCACACGATCCAGGAGCTTCCCACGAGCTCAAATCACTCAACAGAAGCTACAGGAATCAAGAAAGGCTAAGGTGGAAGGAAGGAGAGAAAAGGAGAAGAAGGAACTCTGCTCTCGGGCTGCCCTATTTCAACAGGACTGGTTAGTCGCGTCAACATCAATGGCCGCCAACTAAACCGCCTACAGATTAACGTCCACATAGCTTGTCGCTGAGTTCAAGCTCAGACGTCCACATCGCTGGACGCTGACTCAGACTCAACGGCAAGCCCTGGCCGTCAACTACACAGGACCTCTACAGACCCAATAAGGATCCATTAAAGACCCGAGACCTTACAGCTCTCCCCCCTTAAGGAATTTTGCCCTCAAAATTCAAACAACACAAGGAAAGAGAAGAAGACTCACCAAAGAGGTACGGAAAATGCTCGCGCATTTCGTCCTCCCGCTCCCATGTCGACTCACCACCGGAGTGCCGCTGCCACGCAACACGAACTAAAGGGATAGCCTTGTTTCTCAACCTTTGAACTCGGCGATCCTCAATGTGCAACGGAAACTCGGGTACAGTCAACACTGGAGTCACCTCAGACCACTCTGCACTCTGCAGAACGTGAGACTCGTCAGAAAGATATCTCCGAAGCATCGACACGTGAAACACGTCGTGCACTGCTGCCAACTCTGACGGAAGCTCAAGTCTGTACGCCAAACTCCCGACACGCTCAGAAATGGTAAAAGGCCCAATAAAGCGAGGACTCAACTTCCCACGCTTACCGAACCTCACCACTCCCTTCATAGGAGACACACGAACAAACACCTGGTCTCCTACCTGAAACTCGAGCGGTCGTCTACGCTGATCTGCATAACTCTTCTGCCGACTCTGAGCTGACTGAAGCCTCTGTCTCACAAGCTGAACTACCTCAACTGACTGCTGAACCAACTCCGGCCCCGTGACAACTCGTTCGCCAACCTCGAACCAGTCAAGAGGAGTGCGACACGGTCGTCCGTACAAAGCCTCATATGGTGCCAAACCGATACTGGAGTGATAACTATTATTATATGCAAACTCGACCAACGGCAAGTGAGCTGTCCACGACCCCTGCCACTCCAGGCAACAAGCTCTAAGCATGTCCTCCAAAGTCTGGATAGTCCGCTCTGACTGACCGTCTGACTGAGGGTGGTAGGCGGAACTAAAAGCCAACTCTGTCCCCAAAGCTCTCTGGAAACTGCGCCAGAACCCAGAAGTGAAGCGAGGATCCCTGTCTGACACGATAGAGATCGGCACTCCATGCAAAGGAACAATCCGCTCTATGTACAACGCGGCCAACCTACTCACACCCCAACTAGTCCTGACAGGCAAGAATCTGGCAGTCTTCGTCAATCTGTCCACAAGAACCCAAATGCTATCAAAACCTCCAGCTGTCCTCGGCAAACCACAAACAAAGTCAGTCGTAACATGGTCCCACTTCCACATCGGAATCTCTAACGGCTGCACAAGTCCTCCCGGACGCTGATGTTCGGCCTTCACCTGCTGACAGACCAAACACCTCGCAACAAAAGCCGCTATGTCTCTCTTCATCCCAGGCCACCAAAACTGACGTCTCAACCTGTGGTACATCTTGGTCGCCCCTGGATGAATAGAGTACCTGGAACCATGTGCCTCCTGCAACACGACTCTCCTGATAGACTCCTCAACAGGAACATAGAGTCTACCTCGGAACCTAACAGTCCCGTCCTCACAAAGCTCAACCTCTGGGAGAAGCAACACACTGTGCAACTCGGGATCTGCCTGCTGAGCCTCAGCAACCTGTCTCACAACCGCGGGAGCTGCTAACAAACTGCCCAACACCAACTGTCGACAACTGGATGAAACTCTGAAAGACCCCTCTGCCGCAGACTGCCACAACTGCCACTCTCTAAGCATCAGATGACTCATCTGTGCTTTCCTACTCAAGGCATCTGCAACTACATTCGCCTTTCCAGGCTTATACTCAATGCTGAAATCATAGTCCTTCAGATATTCCATCCATCGACGCTGCCTCATATTCAGATCCCTCTGAGAAAACACATATCTCAAACTCTGGTGGTCGGTACGGACAACAAAACTCACTCCGTACAGGTAAAGTCGCCAAATCCGCAAAGCAAACACCACAGCTGCAAGCTCTAGGTCGTGGGTCGGGTAACTCTCCTCGTGGGGCTTAAGCTGGCGAGACGCATAAGCCACCACTCGGCCTTGCTGCATCAAGACCGCACCCAAACCAACACCTGAAGCATCTGTGCAAACCTCAAAACCCTCCTCACCTGAAGGTAAGGCAAGAACTGGCGCCGACGTAAGCAGTCGTTTCAACTCTATGAAACTCTGCTCACACTGCTCCGACCACACAAACTGAACTCCCTTTCTCGTCAACCGAGTCAAGGGTGCAGCTACCTGATAAAAGTCTCGAACAAACCTGCGGTAGTAACCTGCCAAACCCAGAAAGCTACGAATCTCAGACACAGATCTGGGACTCTCCCACTGCAAAACTGCCTCAACCTTCACTGGATCTACTGAAACTCCCTCACCTGAGATCACGTGCCCCAAGAAGTGAACCTGTTGTAGCCAAAACTCACACTTGCTAAGTTTAGCATACAACTGGTGCTCTCGCAAAGTCTGCAACACGATCCTCAGGTGCTCGGCGTGCTCCTCCTCCGAAGCGGAGTACACCAGAATGTCGTCAACAAACACTACGACAAACCGGTCCAAGAACTGGTGGAACACCCGGTGCATCAGATCCATGAAGGCTGCTGGAGCATTGGTGAGCCCAAACGGCATCACCAAAAACTCAAATGTCCATATCTGGTCCGAAAAGCAGTCCTCTCAATGTCCGAATCTCTAATCCGCAACTGATAGTAGCCCGACCTCAAGTCAATCTTCGAGAAACACGAGCAGACTGAAGCTGATCAAAGAGATCATCAATCCTAGGCAAAGGATACCTATTCTTGATGGTCACTTGATTTAGCTTCCTATAATCGATACACAACCTCAGACTACCATCCTTCTTCCGGACAAACAAAACAGGTGACCCCCACGGAGAAAAGCTAGGACGAATATAGCCTTTCTCCAACAACTCCTCAAGCTGCCTCTTCAACTCCCTCAACTCCGCTGGTGCCATACGGTACGGTGCCTGCGCAAAAGGTAAAGTGCCAGGAACCAACTCTACAGTAAACTCAATCTCTCTCTCTGGTGGCAAACCAGGCAACTCTTCCGGAAAAACATCCGGAAACTCACACACTACGGGAATGTCTCCCACTCCCGAGGCAATCTGGTCAAGAGTCACTGCAGAAACTAGGAAACCCTGACAACCAGAAGCAAGCAACCTCCCTGCCCTCAAAGCAGAAACTAAAAAGCGAGAAGTAAGAGGTACGATACCCTGGAAGTAGAACGCCGCTGCTCTAGGTATCCGCAAGTGCACCCTCTTCTTCTGGCAATCCATCACTGCACCATACCGCTCTAACCAGTCCATACCCAAAATCACATCATAATCATGCAACTGCAAGGCAAAAGACGGGCTGACAACAACTGATCCTGCAACTGCACAGGTACCTCCTCGAGACAGTAGGACGTAAGGACAAAGTCCCCCGTCGGCAACTCTACTGCCAACTCAACAGACTCTCCCGAACTCAACTCTCCAAGGGAGTCTAAAAAGTCCTCAGACACAAAAGAGTGAGAGGCACCGGAATCAAACAAGACTCTAGCTGCACAACCAAAAACTGAAACAGTACCTTCCACCAGGTGAGCTGCCTCCGCGTCTGCACGAGTCAAGTGGGTAACACGACCTCTACCTCTCGACCCACCAGAACCTCCGGTCTGTTGATGCTGCTGTGCTGGTACCTGCTGCTGCACTCGGGGTTGCGACTGGGTCTGCTGCTGCGGCACACGAGGTAACAAAGGACAATCTCGTGCCATATGACCCATCTGGTCACACCGGTAACACTGCCCAGCAAAAGTACGCTGCACCTGCTGCGAAGGCTGACCTGTCGGCTGCTGAACACTCCCAACCGACTGCTGCCTCTGCTCTGCCTGCCTCCTATCACGCCGAAATCTCCTCCGAGATCCTGACTTCGCCGTCGTCCCAGTAGAAGTGGACGCGTAAGAAGTCGTAGTCCTCGGGGTCGTCTGCACAGTACCCTGCTGCTGGCGAGGCTGGGAAGGAACTACCTGCGTTTGAACCTCTGCACTCCGAGCACGAGTCAGCAAGGTGTCTGCCTCCAATGCTGCCGCAGTCTGATAGGCCGCATCCAAGTCTGTGACACGAGCAACTATCAGCGCCTGCCTGAGCTCTGGCCTCAAGCCTCTCACAAACTGCTGAGTCCTCAAACCCTCATCTCCCATAATCTGCGGAGCATAACGCCCTAACTCCACAAATCTGGCCCTGTACTGCACCACAGTAGAGTCCCTCTGCTGCAAGTCCAGAAACTGGTACAACCTCTCCGTCCGGACGTAAGTAGGACAGAAGGCTCTCTCAAAGGAAACAACAAACTCCTGCCACGGAATCTGTCTCAGTGGGCGAGACTGAAAAGTAGTCTCCCACTCAGCGGACCACCAAGTCAACGCTTGCGCCTGCAACTGGTAACTGGCTAGGAGCACTCGCTCCTCGGGAACACACTCCATGGAACGAAAAGTCCGCTCCACTGCATCTAGCCAAGCTCGCGCTACATCTGGATCAGGCTGACCCAAAAACTGAGGAGGCTGAAACTGCAAAAACTCCCTCAACACCCTCCCAGTACCACCCTGGGGTACCGGCGGGTCACGGTGCTGAGCAACAAACTGAGCCATCCCCTCAAGAAAATGAGTCATATCCAATCCCTGAGCTACCTGGGGTGGAGGTGGCGGCGGCGGAACAATACCACTATGTGCGTCCTGTGGCAAAGGCTGCGTCTGCTGAGGTGGCGGAGCATCTCCAACCTCCGGACGAGTCGCCTGCTCGGCTACTCCCTCTCTAGGACGTCGCCTAGGCGCCATAGAACTACACACAGAACAAAAATACACACATAAATACACTAACTAACTCCGGGCTACATAGCTAACTACAGTGCAGCTGTACTCTTTAAACTCTGAGTTAACATGGTAGATATTTTCTTATATATATCTCATCAGACCAGGCTCTGATACCAAACTGTAACGACCCAGAATCCGCATTACCAGTAAAAACCAGTAACCCGAATTCTGACCCGCTAACCCACGAGACAAGCTCGGAAGGGTAGGAATTTAAGAGTCCGAGGAGACTATATGTAAGAAGATACACACCATGCAAAGCAGTAAAATTCCACTATATGAACATATCATATACAATCTCAGAGTCTGAGACAAAGTACAGAGTACAGAAGTACAACAAAATGGTACAACTCACTGCAGCTAGGGAGCACCAACACCGGAGTGGCTAGACTCGCCTGGAACGGGAGTCGACGAAGACCCACCTGAAAGGGAAGGGAGTGAGTCTCAAGAAAAGAGACCCAGTAGGGAAAAGTAACCCCACCGGCAACTAAATTAAAGTGCGGAAAGTAAAAACTGAAAGTAAGCACACGTCGCACCACAACACAAAACTGTAAACCACGCGGCTCAGTAACACACACTCACACACACAACAAGTAGGACTCAGCTAGGGTCTGTGGCTCGGCGTCCCGTCACCACAGAGGCTCTCAACCCCAGCCACGTGTGCACACTACAGACGCTCTCTCTCGCGTCTGGTCCACGACCGGTTTTTCCCCTACGCTTGACCCTAGCGGTAGAGAAGGGGCTCCACGGAGACCGGCTCAAAACCACCAAAAGGAGTACGCACAGGACAGAGTCGCACTCGATGTCCCGGCTCACTAGCGGAGGACACCCACACGCTAGTCGTCTAGACGGAGTCGCACCCACGCCTAGGTAACACAACAGAAACGGGTACACGGTAACGCAACGCGCGTACAACAGACGAAATACACTCAACGTCTGAAACCCCGTACAGTAGTAAACACCTAGTGCCACAAACAACTACTACTATGCACAGGCGGAGTCACACTCTAAGCCTGGCCCATATGTGCTATTAGGGCGGACATCACATGTCAATCGCCTCTAATCACACAGCTTAAGTCTGCTGGGAGACAGGATATAAACGGCCACATCGATTGCCGCCAACATGGGGTAAACGGCAACCCTCATGTCGTTAGGAGGAACTAAACGGCAATCGACCTTGTCGTTTAATTCACCCCTGAAGATCTCAACGTCAACAGATGTGGACGTTGATGTCTTCAGCTCCCCATACCCAGAACTGACCCGAATCAGTCCCAAAAGGGCAGAAATACTAAATAACATTCTGACTGATGGAGGGAAACACATCCTCACATCAGTTTACACTACCAGAACATCTAAACTAAACATTCTAACACTTAGATTGTCTAATTTACCCAAATCCCGGCATGATACAACCCAAACCCTAAACCATAAATTACACACCAATTTGCTTAATTGGACATGCTGGTTTGCTGGGGAGGGTTATAGGGGTTAAGTCCCTACCTCAGAACGCCTTAAGAATCCCCAAACAGCCACCAATCGCGCCGGATCTCCCCGAAGACTCCGCGCGAATCACGCCAAAACCTTGCGATTCCCGCCCGATCTAGCAACGCCACACGATCCAGGAGCTTCCCACGAGCTCAAATCACTCAACAGAAGCTACAGGAATCAAGAAAGGCTAAGGTGGAAGGAAGGAGAGAAAAGGAGAAGAAGGAACTCTGCTCTCGGGCTGCCCTATTTCAACAGGACTGGTTAGTCGACGTCAACATCAATGGCCGCCAACTAAACCGCCTACAGATTAACGTCCACATAGCTTGTCGCTGAGTTCAAGCTCAGACGTCCACATCGCTGGACGCTGACTCAGACTCAACGGCAAGCCCTGGCCGTCAACTACACAGGACCTCTACAGACCCAATAAGGATCCATTAAAGACCCGAGACCTTACAGCACCTGTCTTATTCGTAAAGAAGAAGGATGGATCACTTAGGTTATGCATCGATTATAGGAAGCTAAACCAAGTGACAGTGAAGAACAGGTGTAACGTCGCGTGCTTTTTGGATCCATGTGGATCATGTGTGTTGTGGATGTGGCGGCCGTTGTGAGGCCAGTGTGAGTTGGTTGTGTGGAATGTGTGGTTTGGATGTGTGGTTTGTTCAGGTGAGGTGCAGGTTTGGTCCTGAAATGGAATAGGACCTGCTGCAGTTGAGTTAGAGTTGGCGGCCAGGTGTGGTCGTTGACTTGTTGGCGTCCAGGTAAGTGGCCGTTGACTGCATGAATTTAACGGCAATCTTGATGGACGTCTAGCCTTGGCGGTCTGATTGGCGACACTAGGGTTGACGCCAATCTGTATGACCTGTAGAATATAGTCTACCCGAGAGCAGTCTCCTCAGCCCAATCCCCCTCTCCCTTGCCTGGATTTCATGCCTTTTGCTTTCCCAATGCTTCCAATTGTTGTAAAAGAATAATTAAAGAAACATGGATCGTGTGGCGGTGATGAATCGCGCGAGGAAACGCCGGTGCGAGGCGTGATTCCCGTGGGAGCTCGTGGAGGGTTCGACGTGGATTGGGAGATTTTGGGAGGTTTAAGCGTGTGCTGAGGTAGGGAATGACCCTTGTAATTTCTATAGGTTGTAATAATATAGTTAGAAAACATGAATCTGCATGAAAAAGGCAATTTCGGGTAGCGGTATCCATGCGGGGTATATGGGTGGTTTGAGTAATTTAGCGAACGAATCATGCTGTTTTGAGTTGTTTGGGATTCATGCATATCAGAGGAAGTGTTTCCTCATATTTTCTCGATGATTACGAGATCAAGTATGCCTGTAGAATCAGTTAGGGTTTCTGCAGGAACTGGAGTCGAGGAGCTTGGCGTCAACATTGTTGGACGCCAGGTTCTTCAGGTGGGAACTAGACGGCCAGATACCTTGCCGTTTACATCCCATCGACGGCAGTCGATGTTGCCGTCAGCATGCTTTTGCTTTAAATATTGATATAATGAATATCTGTTGGTATTAAGCGGTGCAACGATAATCGTGGTGCACCCAGTGCCCGTGTTTTCTGGGACCAGCGTACTGAGTACGCTGTTGGTTGGTTCTTTACGTGTTTAAGTGGTGTTCACGTGTGGTGAACTACCAGTGCACGAGGTTTGTGCGAGACTTCACGTGGTTTGTGTGTGACGTGCACGTGGTTTTGTGTACGTGGCAAGTAGTACGACGCCTACCGTGGTTACCTCTCCAGTTGGGTGCCCCAGGTTCTTTGTGAGCCAGGCTGTTAGCTCGGGGCTTTGTCCCGGTACTTGTGTTGTACCATCGAGGTCTGTGTCGTCTGACCTGGACACCCTCACTCCTGTGTTTGAGTTGTACGTCCGGCTGAGGGAAAGACGACAGTGGGACAGTGACACTTGTGTTTGTCTTTAGTCACTTGTAGCGCGCTCGTAGTTGGGGGTACGGACACCAGTAGTCGACACTGATCCCCAGCTAGTCCTTTTCCAGTCCCTCACTCTAGCGATCCCGGGCCAGGGTCTCTGGAGGTGCCAGGCATGGGCCTGCGACCGTGTGGTCCGCAGGTGGTGGTGTTTAGTTGGTCTCCACAGTTACTTGACCTTTTCACATGGAGCGGCAGCTGGACCTTTTGTCCGTGGTTGTGAGACTGAGAGGTAGACATGTGTTAGCTTGTCCGAGTCAGTTTCTGGTGTCGCGAACCAGTTCACGTGGCTCGTGTTTGGATGTCTCTACTTTAGCTTGTACACCTGTACTGGTTTGCCGTTTAATTATTACAGTTGTTTACGTAGTCGGCAGACGGTGAGTACTTTTACAGCTTTCATATCCTGCTTAGCTGTTCTATAAATTGTTGGTACTGTTTACTGCCTTTGTACCTGTGGTTTTGGTTTGCTCGGTTTTGGGGGAGTTCCCTACTGAGCCAATGACTAGCGAGGCTCACCCCTACCCCCACAGGTGAGAGCGAGGAGGACGTTTCACGACCGTCGTCCAGTTCAGAGCCGCGCCGTAGCGGTGCAGGGTCGGTACCTCCAGTTGTGTAGTGGCAGCTCCAGCAGTGTAGCGTAGTTAGTTGTTTATTTTCTTTAGTTGTACCTCGGGGTATGCCCCAGGCTCTTGTACTTCTTTTCAGTTTTAATGGAATATGGCTATGTAACTTGTGAAATATATATAAAATGCGGTGTGTTCCTTTGTGTTTACACAGACTGTGGTTTGGTATCCCTTGCGAGGCTTCGGCCCGTTCGCGGGAGGCGGACTCGGATCAAGTACGTTATTGGTTTAACGGGCTAGGCCGAGGTGTTCCGTCACAGTTGGTATCAGAGCAAGGTCCATGTTAATAAAAGGGAACTAGAAAGATACATATCCTTATTTCGGTCTTTGTACACTGCTGGTAGGGACCCTGGTTTTTGATAATTTGTTGTTTGATTTTTGTTTGGTGTTTTGTTTATGTAGAAATTTTTGGAATGGCCGATAGAAGAGATTGGGGTGGTGGAGGAGATGATCCGGAGGAAAGTACCCAGCGTATGATAGAAAGAATTTGGGAGAGCCTCACAGATATTCGGGCGAGGATGGATCAGCAGGCGCCGGTACCACCGGTTGCAGTACCACCTGGGGATGGAGAGACTGTACCTGTAGCTCCAGTCCCGCCAAGAGTAGAGGTGCCTTTTGCAGCACCTGTGCCACCACCACCACCAGTGCTGATAGCAGAAGAACCAGTGATGCAGGTGGAGAAGTTTCTGAGATTGCAGTCGCCTACTTATTCAGGAGGGCCGAATCCAGATACAGCAGAGCTTTGGGTTCATGAGATTGAAAGAGTTTTTGCAACTATGAGATGTCCGGCAGCAGATAGAGTTGTGTTAGCTGCTTATCAGTTGAGAGGTTTTGCCTTAGAATGGTGGCGACTGAAAATGCAGACCACCTTTGCAGGCAGGTCAGAGGAGGCTATTACTTGGTCAGAATTTCTTGATGTATTTAACGATACATTCTTTCCGATTCAAGTGTAGCAAGTGAAAAGAGAGCAGTTTCGGACGCTCCAGCAAGGTAACTCTTCAGTTTTAGAGTACCAGATGAGATTTATGGCACTTAGCCGTTATGCGCCTTATGTAGTTTCAGATAATAATATGATGGTTGAGTACTTCATTAGAGGTTTGAGAGTGGAGTTGCAGGATGCGATAGTACCTCTCATGTGCAAGACAGTGGAAGAAGCAGCCCAGAGAGCAGCTACATTGGAGAGGTCTATTCGGACTCGTCAGGTGGGCGAGTCAGGTTCAGGTAGTTTTCGGCTACCGCAGCAGTCAGTAGGTGCAAGCAAGGGTAAGGCACCAGCAGGACCTTCTTCATCAGACTTTGGTAAATGGGGTTAGAAATTAAAGCAAGCATTTAAAGGCAAAGGAAGAGGATGGGGAGGTCGACAGCAGTTTCAGCAAGGCCGAGGTAGGCCTGAGGTGGAGGAGTCGCAGCAGAGTACTGCTAGGCAGCCTATTACTCCACCAGGGTATCGGTGTTATAATTGTAATCAGCCGAGGCATTTGATCCGCAATTGTCCCTATCCGAGAGAATATGGGTACGGAAGAGGTGTGCAGCAGCAGCAGCAGCCTCAGCAGTTTCAGTAGCCAAAGGCAGGTCGTGGCAGAGGAGTACCGCAACAGCGAGGAAGAGGCCGGGTTATGGCTATCACCCGAGCCCAGGTGGAGGCATCGAATATGATAGAAGGTACTCTACCTCTTTATAATTACTCAGCAAGAGTCTTATTTGATTTGGGTGCCTCTCATTCTTTCATTTCCGAAGAATTTCTGGATTGTATAGCTCATCCTTTAGAGGAGAAGTCTTGTGAGTTAGTAGTGGAGGTTCCTTCGGGTGAGTTCCTACTCACTTCAAGCTATATAGATGAAGCTCCTGTTATGATTGAAGGGAATCAGATGCCGGGTCAGTTGTATGCCCTGCAGTTGTCAGATTATGATATTATTTTGGGTATGGATTGGCTTGAGGCTTATGGAGCAATGTTAGATTGCAGAAAGAAAAGGATCAGGTTTTGTCATCCTAATGGTGCAGTATTTGAATATCAAGGTATGCCTTTTTATACCTCTAAGTTTCTAATTTCTGCAATTAAACCTAGAAAGTTGATAAATGCTGGATGTGTGGCTTATTTAGCCTCGGTAAGTCTGGTAGAAGCTAGTCAGCCAGTGGAAGCAGTTCCCGTAGTTAGGGAATTTGCTGATGTTTTCCTGAGGATTTGCCTGGTTTAACTCCACATAGAGAGGTGGACTTTACCATTGAGTTGCTGCCAGGTACCATGCCGATTTCTAAAGCTCCATATCGGATGGCACCAGCAGAGCTAAAAGAATTGAAAAAGCAATTAGAAGAATTGTTGCAGAAAGGGTTTATTAGACCGAGTCATTCCCCGTGGGGAGCGCCGATTTTATTTGTGAAAAAGAAAGATGGAAGTTTTCGGATGTGTATTGATTATAGAAAGTTGAATGATGTGACCATTAAGAATAAGTACCCATTGCCGAGGATAGATGATCTATTTGATTAGTTGCAATCAGCAAAGGTATTTTCTAAAATTGATTTGAGGTCCGGGTACCATCAGTTGAGAATCAAAGAGGAGGATATAGATAAGACAGCTTTCAGTACCAGATATGGTCACTTTGAGTTTGTGGTTATGCCATTTGGCTTGACTAATGCTCCTGTAGGTTTTATGGATCTGATGAATAGAATTTTTCATCCATATTTAGACCAATTCATTGTGGTCTTTATTGATGATATTCTGAATTATTCCGCATCTGAAGAGGAGCATGCAGCTCATTTGAGGTTTACCCTGCAGTTGTTAAGGGATAACCAGTTGTTCGCTAAATTCAATAAGTGTGAATTTTGGTTAAAAGAAATTCAGTTTCTGGGTCATGTTATCTTAGCTAAAGGAATAGCAGTGGACCCGAGTAAAGTGGAAGCAGTAATGAGATGGGGAGTGCCTAAGACAATAACCGAGATTAGAAGTTTTCTGGGATTGGCAGGTTATTATAGGCACTTTATTCAAGAGTTTTCTAAGATTGCAGCACCTATGACTAAATTGACCAGGAAAGGGGTGCCATTTGTATGGTCCGGTGAATGTCAGAAAAGTTTTATGGAATTGAAGAAAAGACTTACATCAGCACCTATATTGACATTACCGGTAGGGAGTGGTGGTTTTGTGTTGTATATTGATGCTTCAAGAAGAGGACTTGGCGCAGTGCTTATGCAGCATGGTAAAGTGATAGCTTATGCGTCCAGGCAATTGAAGCCAGCAGAGGAGAATTACCCCACTCATGATTTGGAATTGGCAGCAGTTGTGTTTGCTTTGAAAATGTGGAGGCATTATCTGTATGGCGAGAGATTTGAGATATTTACAGATCATAAAAGTTTGAAGTATATTTTCTCGCAGAAAGATTTGAACCTTCGCCAGCGCAGATGGATTGAATATTTAAAGGATTATGATTTCAGTTTGGCTTACCATCCAGGTAAGGCCAATGTTGTAGCAGATGCCTTGAGCAGAAAGGCATATATGAATCTGATGATGATTAAAGAATGGAAGCTGTATGAAGAAGTAGTGGAGAACTCCTTGTATGTGCCCAGTAGTCAGCGACGAGCAATACTAGCTGCTAGTGCTGTAGAGCCGGTCTTTATATTGGCAGATTATTGAGGCTCAGATAGCAGATGCAAGTTTAGCTGAAATTGTGAAAATGGAAGGAGTTACCATAGATGATAATTGTGTGGTCAGGCTCAGGGGCAGGTTGTTTGTTCCTGCAGAAAGAGAGGTAAAGCAGCGAGTATTGGAAGAGGCTCATAAATCTTGGTACACTATCCACCCGGGTAGTACTAAAATGTACCATGATTTAAGAAAGCATTTCTGGTGGCCTTATATGAAGAAAGAAATAACAGAGTTTGTTGCAAGATGTGCTATCTGTCAGCAAATTAAAGCAGAGCATCAGAAGCCTGGAGGTCTATTGCAACCGTTGCCCATTCCACGGTGGAAATGGGATGATATTGCTATGGACTTTGTGGCAAGTTTACCAATATCGAGTTCCGGGCATAATGGAATATGGGTATTTGTTGACAGATTAACCAAAGTGTGCAGATTAGTGGCAGTAAGTATGTCTTGGACAGTGGACAGATTAGCAAATATTTATGTTGAAAGAATTGTTCCACTGCATGGTATTCCAAAGACTATTGTGTCTGATAGAGATCCAAGATTTACTTCTGGTTTTTGGAGAAGCCTGCAAAGAGTAATTGGTACTGAGCTGAGATATAGCTCCGCTTATCATCCCCAGACAGATGGTCAGACAGAGAGGACTATCCAGACGATTGAAGATATGTTGCGAGCTTGTTGTTTAGTTTGGGGAGGTAGCTGGGAGCATCATTTGGGAATGGTTGAGTTTGCCTACAATAATAGTTATCATACCAGTCTTGGGATGGCACCGTATGAAGCTTTATATGGAAGGCCATGTAGAACCCCATTGAACTGGCATGAAGTGGGAGAAAGGTAGTTAGTGGGTCCTAAATTGATTCAGCAAACCACTGAAGTAGTGAAGCTTATTAAAGAAAAATTGCAGGCAGCTCAAAGCAGGCAAAAGAGTTATGCAGATATCCGGAGGAGACCACTTCAGTTTGAAGTGGGAGATTTTGTTTTCCTGAGAGTTTCTCCAAGTAAGGGAATCATGAGATTTGGCAAGACTGGAAAGTTGAGTCCAAGGTATGTAGGACCTTTCCAGGTGATTGAGAGAATTGGGGAAACAGCTTATAGGCTAGATTTGCCAGCAGATTTTGCAGATGTTCATGATATATTTCATGTTTCTATGTTGAGAAAGTGCATTGAAGATCCAGCTCAAATAATCAGATATCAAGGTGGTGACCTGAGGCCGGATATGACTATACCTGAGTATCCGGTGCAGATCACTGATCGAAAGATAAAGAAATTGAGAAATAAAGAAATTGAGCTAGTTAAAGTAAGATGGGAAAATAGGTTGGGTGGTGAGGATACCTGGGAGTTAGCCGAGGAGATGGCTAAAGGGTATCCCTATCTGTTTGAATAAGCTTTTGTATTTCTTTTTAGATGATAGTGCTTGTAAAAGTGTGTATATTTAAGTTGTTTGTGTTGTGTTATGAATTTCGAGGTCGAAATTTTCTTTTTAGATGATAGTAATGTAAAGTCGCGTGCTTTTCGGATCCATGCGGATCATGTATGTTGTGGATGTGGCAGCCGTTGTGAGGCCAGTGTGAGTTGGTTGTGTGGAATGTGTGGTTTGGATGTGTGGTTTGTTCAGGTGAGGTGCATGTTTGGTTCTGAAATAGAATAGGACCTGTTGCAGTTGAGTTAGAGTTGGCGGCCAGGTGTGGTCGTTGACTTGTTGGCGTCCAGGTAAGTGGCCGTTGACTGCATGAATTTAACGGCAATCTTGATGGACGTCTAGCCTTGGCGGTCTGATTGGCGACACTAGGGTTGACGCCAATCTGTATGACCTGTAGAATATAGTCTACCCGAGAGCAGTCTCCTCAGCCCAATCCCCCTCTCCCTTGCCTGGATTTCATGCCTTTTGCTTTCCCAATGCTTCCAATTGTTGTAAAAGAATAATTAAAGAAACGTGGATCGTGTGGCGGTGACGAATCGCGCGAGGAAAAGCCGGTGCGAGGCGTGATTCCTGTGGGAGCTCGTGGAGGGTTCGGCGTGGATTTGGAGATTTCGGGAGGTTTAAGCATGTGCTGAGGTAGGGAATGACCCTTGTAATTTCTATAGGTTGTAATAATATAGTTAGAAAACATGAATCTGCATGAAAAAGGCAATTTCGGGTAGCGGTATCCATGCGGGGTATATGGGTGGTTTGAGTAATTTAGCGAATGAATCATGCTGTTTTGAGTTGTTTGGGATTCATGCATATCAGAGGAAGTGTTTCCTCATATTTTCTCGATGATTACGGGATCAAGTATGCTTGTAGAATCAGTTAGGGTTTCTGCAGGAACTGGAGTCGAGGAGCTTGGTGTCAACATCGTTGGACGCCAGGTTCTTCAGGTGGGAACTAGACGGCCAGATACCTTGCCGTTTACATCCCATCGACGGCAGTCGATGTTGCCGTCAGCATGCTTTTGCTTTAAATATTGATATAATGAATATCTGTTGGTATTAAGCGGTGCAACGATAATCGTGGTGCACCCAGTGCCCGTGTTTTCTGGGACCAGCGTACTGAGTACGCCGTTGGTTGGTTCTTTACGTGTTTAAGTGGTGTTCATGTGTGGTGAACTACCAGTGCACGAGGTTTGTGTGAGACTTCACGTGGTTTGTGTGTGACATGCACGTGGTTTTGTGTACGTGGCAAGTAGTACGACGCCTACCGTGGTTACCTCTCCAGTTGGGTGCCCCAGGTTCTTTGTGAGCCAGGCTGTTAGCTCGGGGCTTTGTCCCAGTACTTGTGTTGTACTGTCGAGGTCTGTGTCGTCTGACCTGGACACCCTCACTCCTGTGTTTGAGTTGTACGTCCGGTTGAGGGAAAGACGACAGTGGGACAGTGACACTTGTGTTTGTCTTTAGTCACTTGTAGCGCGCTCGTAGTTGGGGGTACGGACACCAGTAGTCGACACTGGTCCCCAGCTAGTCCTTTTCCAGTGCCTCACTCTAGCGAGCCCGGGCCAGGGTCTCTGGAGGTGCCAGGCATGGGCCTGCGACCGTGTGGTCCGCAGGTGGTGGTGTTTAGTTGGTCTCCACAGTTACTTGACCTTTTCACATGGAGCGGCAGCTGGACCTTTCGTCTGTGGCTGGGAGACTGAGAGGTAGACCTCTGTTAGCTTGTCCGAGTCAGTTTCTGGTGTCGCGAACCAGTTCACGTGGCTCGTGTTTGACTGTATCTACTTTAGCTTGTACACCTGTACTGGTTTGCCGTTTAATTATTACAGTTGTTTACGTAGCCGGCAGACGGTGAGTACTTTTACAGCTTTCATATCCTGCTTAGCTGTTCTATAAATTGTTGGTACTGTTTACTGCCTTTGTACCTGTGGTTTTGGTTTGCTCGGTTTTGGGGGAGTTCCCTACTGAGCCAATGACTAGCGAGGCTCACCCCTACCCCCACAGGTGAGAGCGAGGAGGACGTTTCACGACCGTCGTCCAGTTCAGAGCCGCACCGTAGCGGTGCAGGGTCGGTACCTCCAGCTGTGTAGTGGCAGCTCCAGCAGTGTAGAGTAGTTAGTTGTTTATTTTCTTTAGTTGTACCTCGGGGTATGCCCCAGGCTCTTGTACTTCTTTTCAGTTTTAATGCAATATGGCTATGTAACTTGTGAAATATATATAAAATGTGGTGTGTTCCTTTGTGTTTACACGGACTGTGGTTTGGTATCCCTTGCGAGGCTTCGGCCTGTTCGCGGGAGGCGGACTCAGATCAAGTACGTTATTGGTTTAACGGGCTAGGCCGAGGTGTTCCATCACAACAGGTATCCCTTGCCTCGCATTGATGATTTGTTTGACCAGTTGCAAGATGCATCAGTCTTTTCTAAGATTGATTTACGATCTGGTTATCATCAGTTGAGGATTAGGAGTGAGGATGTGTCTAAGACGGCATTTAGAACCCGTTATGGTTCATTTCCTCGAGCATGTTATCTCCGGTGCTGGTGTTGCAGTTGACCCAGCAAAGGTCCAGGCAGTTATGGATTGGGAGATTCCCAAGACCCCTTCGGAGATTCAGAGTTTTATTGGTTTGGCTGGTTACTATCGGCAATTTATTGAGGGATTTTCATCCATCGCCACCCCATTGACACAGCTCACCAGAAAGGGAGTGAAGTTTGTCTGGTCCGAGAAGTGTGAGAGTAGTTTTCAATTGTTGAAGACTAAGCTCACGTCAGCTCCGGTGTTAGTCTTGCCGAGCGGTGTAGAGGGTTTTGCTATCTACACGGATGCGTCTCGGATTGGCTTAGGCTGTGTGCTAATGCAGCAAGGAAGGGTAGTGGCATATACTTCTCGTCAGTTGAAGGAGCATGAGAAGAACTATCCGACTCATGATTTGGAGCTTGCAGCAGTGGTTCATGCACTAAAGATCTGGAGGCACTATCTTTATGGTGTCAGATTTGAGGTGTTTACCGACCACAAGAGCTTGAAGTATCTTTTCTCCCAAAAGAAATTAAACCTAAGGCAGAGGAGATGAATTGAGTTCTTAAAAGACTACGACTTCGACCTTTAGTATCATCCTGGAAAGGCGAACGTCGTAGCGGATGCTCTGAGCAGGAAGAGGTCTTCGCTCTAGAAGGATTGGAAGATGTTGGAGGATGCGGCGTGCTCAATGATAGAGTTGGAGCGATCGTTGTGTCAGGCTTTCGTAGCTCAGCTATCCCTTAGATCCTTAATATTGGATGAGGTGATCGAGCAGCAGAAAGCCGACCCTAGACTCCTAGAGTTAGTGAGCAAGGCAGGCATTGCTCGTGATGAGGATGGCGTGATTAGATTCCATCACCGAGTGTGTGTCCCTAACTTGGTAGATGTCCGTGAGCATGTGTTAGTAGAAGCTCACAGGTCGAGATTCTCTATTCATCCGGGTAACACTAAGATGTACCAGGATTTGAAGAGGTCATTTTGGTGGTCCGGCATGAAGAGGGATGTTGCGGATTATGTATCCAGGTGTTTAGTATGCCAGCAAGTGAAGGCCGAGCGACAGCGACCATCCGGCCTTATGCAAAGGATGGAGATCCCAGTATGGAAGTGGGAAGCTGTCACTATGGACTTTGTTTCGGGTTTGCCTCGATCTAGAAGGCGCAATGACTCGATTTGGGTAGTTGTAGATAGATTCTCGAAGACTGCGCATTTCTTACCTATGAAGAAGAAGCAGTCGGTTGAGAGTTTAGCTAGATTGTATGTTAGTAGTGTGGTTAGATTGCATGGTGTGCCGAAGTCGATCATTTCGGATCGAAATCCGAGATTTACTTCGAGATTGTGGAAGGGTCTTTAGGATGCGTTAGGTTCGGAGTTGAAGCTCAGTTCAACATTTCATCCCCAGACAGATGGACAGTCCGAGAGGACTATCCAGACGCTCGAGGACATGTTGAGAGCGTGTGTGCTGGATTGGAAGGATGATTGGGAGCGTCATCTACCTTTAGTGGAGTTCGCATACAACAACAGCTTTCATGCGAGCATTGGTATGGCTCCATTTGAGGCGTTGTATGGAAGGCCTTGCAGATCTCCTTTATGTTGCGAGGAGACCGGCGATAGACAGTTGATCGGTCTGGAGTTAGTTCAGGAGACTTCGGATAAGATTCAGTTGATTAGGAAGAGGCTTGTTGCGGCGCAGGATAGGCAGAAGAGCTACGCCGACAACATGAGGAAGGATTTGGAGTTCGAGGCGGGTGAGCATGTCTTCTTGAAGATACCACCTACTCGTGGTGTAGTCAGGTTTGGCAGGCATAGTAAGTTAAGCCCTAGATTCATTGGCCCGTATGAGATTCTCAAACGACTGGGCAACGTGGCATATGAGCTAGCTTTACCCCCAGCTTTGGCTAGTGTTCATCCTGTTTTCCACGTTTCTATGCTCAGGAAGTATGTCCGAGATCCATCCCATGTTCTTAGTCATGAGCCAGTGGAAATTCAGCCAGATCTATCATATGTGGAGCAACCAGTAGCTATTCTTGACCGGAAGGTTCAGCATCTCTGGAACAAGAGTATTACGCCGGTAAAGGTTTTATGGCGGAACTTCTCGCAAGAGGAGGCTACTTGGGAGCTTGAGGATGTGATGAGGATGAAGTATCCCCTTTTGTTTGAGTAATGTCGTTCAAACTTCGAGGATGAAGTTTCCTTAAGGGGGAGAGGGTGTAAGGCCCTCGAATTTATTTGTCATTTTATTCTATTTTATATGAATTCATGTTTGTGTGTAACTTGTATATGCATATGTAGATATCTATGTACAATATTAGCTAGTCGTACTTATGTATGCATGTGTATATTAGTTGTAAATATTGGATGTTTGCATAGTGTAGTAGTGTATACATTATACTACATAGGTTTCATGTACATATATGTATGGAGTAAGCATGGATCTGCATGTTTTAAGCTCTAGCCGAAGGGCCAATTGGAGTCAACATCGGTGGACGTCCATGTGAGTCAACGTCCATATCGTTGGACGCTAACACTTCAGTAGGCGGCCATGGATGTGGACATCTAGCTCTCTGAAACTCAGTGCGCAACAGACCCCGAAATTCCGGGGGCAAGCTATCTCAACCATTGGGGAGACGTCCCCAACGGCTCTCAAGCCTTCACATCAACCCCTGCGTGAGTTGAGAGGTCTCTCCTATAAACAAACCCCTTTTTGCAACCCCAAGACCCTCTCTTGGCTCTTTGCAAGGAGAAGGAGAGAAACCCTAAGCCCTGTGAGAAAACCTGAGCTTTGAGAGCTCAGATCCGGCGATTGGAGCTTCATCCGGCGATCTACAGCGACTAGAAGCTAGCTTGGACATAGGAGGAGGCTTCCCCGACCTCGGACTGGAAGCTACAACACCACAGAAGACGGAGTGAAGGTGTTTTGGAGGCTTCTTGGGACTGCCCAAGGAGAGCTTCATCGCCCATTTTCACCCCTTTGGAGATTTTACAAGAGGCAAGTAACCCACCCACTTCGTCCATGTATGTGTCTAGGAGGTTTCTATCATTTTTATGAGATTTTTTTCGTGTCCTGGATTCCTCCATTCTTCTTGTATTTGGAGCTCGGTCCGTCTTCTTGCACGGACTGGAACTTGACGGCAAGATCCCTTACCGTCAAGCTCTTCGATTAGCGGCCAACGATATTGCCGTTAATCTCCTTTAATGGCTAGACTGTGCCGTTAAGTTCTTCAGGACAGAACAGTGAGCTGTTCTCTCCTCCTATATGATAAATTTCCGATGTGTTTTCGCATGAGGATATATTGTAAACACTATATGTTATGTAATATGGTTAATGGAATGTGTTTGTGAGACTTTTATACTTTTCTGTGATTTATCTAAGTTGTTAGAATTATGTGAAATGCATGTGAAATGAAGATCATGGGTATGGTAGCTTACTGTTTACATGATCCATGTGTAATTTGACTTCCATAAAATTTCTAGATGATGTAAATGCATGACAGTCTATGTCCCGAAAATTTGGGAATTTTCCCATGATTATGAAACTTGTTATAATTTCTGTATTAGAAAATAGAGAGCATGCCTAGATTGTTTTAAAACTTCGGAAAATTGCATGTTGTGCAAAAATTTCGGGGAAAATTTTTATGACATTATGAATGATAGGTACAGACCTGTGAATGGTCAAATCGAACATTCATGTTATGTTCCATGATAAATTGAATTATAAATGGCATGAGATTGAATGTTTTAATTTCTGTAAATGTAATATGACTCATAAAAATATGAAAATTTGCATGTGTGATCATAACCTGAAATTAGTCTGTGGTTAAATTCTCATGTTATTTGGATAACTGTAGACTACTCTATGAAATTTCCATACGAAAACGAGTGTTCAACGCATGCTAATATGAACATGGTTGATTATGTATGTTTCAACCTGATTAGTGTAAGGTACTGAATGTTTGATTTCTGTCAGCAGTAGTATCATGAATAGGAAAACAGAGCCATGTGTATAAGTGAGAAAATGTAAAGACATGTGTATATCATGCGTAATATGTGTGTTAAAATCGGAATGTGTAATGTGTAAGAATGTGCCATGTGTGACACTGCTTCCATAGAGGGCCGTGGAACCGTACCATGGAAAAGTCCCCATGGAAAGATTCAATGTGTTAAGATCCTAAGGGCATTAGGATGAAATCCTGGAGGTGGACAAGTACCACTGGTTAGGGTGGAGACTTGTTCTCCCGGTCTGCGCAGTCCAATAGTCGTCACTGTATTGCCCAGGTGACGTCTATGTGTTATGTGTATGTGATGTGTCCTTCTAATGGTGGTTTGGACTATGTGTCATGGCACTAAATTGTGAAATGTGAATGTGAATATGTGTAAATTGTGTAGTGTGAATTTGTGTAAACGTGCAATGTGTAAAAAGAGAACTATGTGAATGAGTAATTGTGCAAACATGTGAAACCAATGTGTTAGATTGTGAAATTGTGATCCATGATATGTTAATGTGAAATAATGTTATAACAGCAACCTTAAAGTGTATGAAATGATAGTGTGCATGTGCAAGAATGTGTAGAAACCATGATAGGAATGTTTCCTTTTATGCATGTGAGAATCCCATGTTAGTTGCTATCATGTTGTAGCTTAATGTGATTGAATGAGTAGTAAGCATGTGATAGGATATTTATTTTGGAATGTCTTAAGTCATGTACCATATGTTTTAAATTTTGTAGAAATACCATGATAGGTTGTCTCTTATCAATGTTCAAGCATGCTATATGTTTTGCTTCGTGAATTAGAATGTAGAACCTACTGTGATGTATGCATGAATGATGTGTATGGAGTTATTTACTGAGTCTTTTAGACTCACTCCTTGCTTCGGTGTACAGGTTTATTTGGTGACCCGACACCTTTGGAGGAGACAGTGGAGAGTGACTCCGAGCGTGGCGAGTAGCTTGGTGGAGTCGACGTTGTGACTTTTGCTTTCATAGTACGTAATGAGGCATTGTAATAGAACTATTATGTAATTGTGGACGAGCCTGTAATCTGATTTTAGTATTTTATTTATGTGGACTTTAGTTCTCTTAAAAATTGTTATTTAAACCATGTATGTTAAATGTGGATGATGAAATGAAATGACAAGTAGTTCTTTTACTTCCGCTACTCCGTATCTATATTTATGAGCATCTCAGCCATGTGTACTAGTGTTGGGTAAATGTCCCACTGTGACGGGACTCACTATACCGACGTGGATTGGCATAATCGTACCGGTATAAGGAGGGTCGTCGCAGTGCTGATGAAATCTTTGTTTGAAACGAAGTCGTTGTTCTACCGAAATCGATGTTTAAGTAAAGCGAAGTCGATGAAACAACCAAATTGTTGTTTAAGTGAGATGAAATCATTGTAGCAATCAAATCATTGTTTAAGTGAGACAAAATCGTTGTAGCAACCAAATCGATGTTTAAGTGAAACGAAATCAATGTTTCTATGAAGTCGTTGTAGCGACGAAGTCGATGTTTAAGTGAAACAAAATCGATGTTTCTATGAAGTCGTTGTAGCGACGAAGTCGATGTTTAAGTGAAACAAAATTGATGTTTCTATGAAGTTGTTGTAGCGATGAAGTCTATGTTTTAATGAAACAAAATTGATGTTTCTATGAAGTCATTGTAGCGATGAAGTCGATGTTTAAGTGAAACAAAATCGATGTTTCTATGAAGTTGTTGTAGCGACGAAGTCGATGTTTAAGTGAAACAAAATCGATGTTTCTATGAAATCATTGTAATGACGAAGTTGATGTTTAAGTGAAACAAAATCGATGTTTCTATGAAGTCGTTGTAGCGACGAAGTTGATGTTTTTCTAAGAGAGTCGTTGTTTAAGTGAGACGATGTAAAAATGAAATTGATGTTCTTCTGATGAAATCATTGTTCTATCAAAGAAGTTGATGTGTACTTAGACAAAACATATGCATTGAACTTCAGATAGCAGTGTGTGTAGACAACTTACAAATTTTGCTTGAATTATTGCCTGTGGATAAACTCAGAAAATGTTGTTAGAAAATATTTTTCAAGGTTTTGTTAATCACAAAAAATACATATAATTAATAATAAATTACATGGAGATAGACTGATCATCAATCCCAAGGTAAGAAGGAACACACTCGTCGCAATGGGGGTATAATAGGTTTCGATGGTACAACCCGCTCGTCGACAATGGATGTCTGCCAAAGCCAAGGAGACTTACGAAGGCCTTGACAAGGAGTTCTTGGTCCAGTCAGAAGTATTCCCAATGGAGAGGTCGTCCAAGCCAAGATAGAAGTGTGTATAAAATAATTATCCGTCATGCCTTGAGTGCTCGAAGGCAGAGGGGCGCGATAGTGATAATAAATCACGCAGATAAAATGAAGACAAGTCCATTAAAATAATTAGGGCATTTATATGAATAATTACACTTAGTTACCAGATATCTTATTGAGTAAATTGATAAGGTTTTATGGCAAACATTTATTTTTAGTGTGTGCTTGTGTAAGGTAATCATGATAGCAAGAATTAATTGTGCACATAGCTTTTATTTAATGGAAAATCATGATATTAATACCCATTATCATTAAATAGGTCGTTACTGTTCACAACAGTACCAATTAAGGGCTAAATAGTGATTAAATGGCAGGATTAGCATGGGTTGAATGAAAATTAGGGTTCTGTCAGACACATGTGAAACGCGACGGGGGTACCTATCGCGATTCAAATCGCGACGGGATGGTTGGTCGTGTTCATCAGAACGGAATTAGGCCAACTGACAGATGCTCTAAACGCGACAAGGTGAACAGTCGTGATTAGGGCAATCGATCCAAGATCGAGACGTCGGGGTATGTCACGTTCTGGACAATCGGTACGGGCCTAGAGGGCGCGTCGAGTCAAGCCGTCGCGTTCATGACGCGACACGCTCCTCTGTCGTGACCCTCCTGAGAATCGTGACGGATCGGGCCGTCGCGAACTCAGAGGGTCTGGCCGAACCCCAAGGGTGATCTGGTTCCTTTGGGATTTCGGACCAGTCCTCCAAAGACTTGATACAGGGCCATTCAAAAATGCATATAAAATTATATGTATGTCCTAAAATTGTAAAATCAATTTTAAACGAAAATAGACATGCAAATGAATCAACAGAAACGAGCAAATAGAAAATAGGCATGGGATGGACATGCTTCAATTAGGTTTGTAACGACCCTCCTTATACTGGTACGATTATACCAATCCACGTCAGTATAAAGAGCGCCGTCACATTGGGACATTTACCCAACACTAACATTAGATTGAGATGTACACGAATAATAGAAGCTTACAGTGGAAATAAAATAACAATCTTATTCCATCATCAACATTCTATCCACAGTCTATATAGCATAAAAGAAATACATTTGCTCACTTTATTACAATCCAAAATAAATTCCAATGCCCATATGAAGATACATCATTCTTTGACTACATACTTATGAAAGAAAAATACAACGGATCACTTCCACAAGTAAAAGCTACTCCTCGTGCTCGGAGTCGCTCCTCACAATGTCCTCTAATGTGGGGACACCTGTCACACCTGTACGCCGAAGCAAGTATGAGTCTAAATAGACCCAGCAAGCAATCCATGAACACAACCATACACATATCATAACCACACGCTAGTCTTTTAAGCATTTAGGAACTAAACATGGTACATGCTTCATGCTAATTAAGACAATTAATTATAAAACCTATAGCATGTTGTCTACACATTCTATTCAACATGGTTCAAAGATTCAAATCTTATCCAAATCATTATGCACTATACACAATTAAAGCATTAAACTATGAACAAGGTAATTAACATGCCTAGCATGGTATCTATTCATTTTTGTATACATTTATCATACATATACACACATTTTGCTTGCTGTTTTGACATAAAATAAACATAATTACAATGGTTTACATTTATTCACATGCTAGCTCATTCACTTCACAACTTCACATGTTCATATTTCACATTGCATAATTCACATGTTCACACACACATATTCCATTTTACATTTAATTGCCGTGACACATAGTCCAAACCACCACTAGAAGGACACACATACACATTCACATATCCATCACCTAGGCAACATAGTGATAGATCTTGGTTAACTGCGTAGAACAGGGAGAAGCCCTCTCCACCCTAACCAGTGGTACTTGTCCACCTCTAGGATTTCATCCTAATGCCCATAGGATATCTGTAACACCCCGAAAATTCGGTAATTGGAAAATTTGAAATAAATCGAAAACGATAAATTCAATATTTATGCAATAGAAAAAATGCACATGTCATTATCATACATACAAAAACCCATTAGAAAATTTCATAAAAACCGTAGATCAACTCTAAATAATACTCCCTAATGACCCACAGAGAAATTCATGCAAAGGAAAATCGGATGGTCCAAGTTTAAGGCGTTTTGCGACCGAGTATCGTAATCAGGGGATAAGTCAGGAAATCATTATCACACATACTTAGATGAGTCAGAAAATTAAATAAAAATCATAGATGGACTTCAAATAATATCCTCTAATGATCCATCAAGAATTTTGGGTCAATAAAAGTCATTTGGGATATATTTAAGAGTTAGTGTGACTTCTTATCGTAATTAGGAAATAAGTTGGACAACCCATTATTAGGTGTATAAAAGGAGATCATAAACTAAATGAGAAATTTATGGTGGACTCAAAAAAATATGTGGGGATAGTCTATAAAAGAAATCGGATCAATGGACAACGTAAGACCCATGAACAAATTCAAGTATGAAATTAGTAAATAAATAACTTCCGTATTGTCGGAATAATAGAACTTACGTACCACTATCGTACGTGAGAAAACACATCGGAAAATTTCGTAAAAATTATAAACCAACCCTAAATATTATCCCTAAGCGTTCCACGAAGGAATTTGTGCAACAGAAAATCTGATTGGCCGAGTATATGTCACATGGGACCAAGTTACCCGAATTAGGAAACTAAGTCAGAAAATTGTTAACACGGAAAAATAACCCAACCATAAATTAAATAAACATGTTGGAGAGACTTAAAACATTATGTATTAATAACCCATTAACAAGATTGGGCCAATGGAGCACATTTGGCCCAAGGATAAAAATTGGGACAAGAAAAATACCCAGAAATTCGTGTATGTAATTATGCAATAATTAGGGAGGGCAATTTAGGGTTAAAATTAGGGTGATTAGTCATGTAAGGTAAGCCAAAACCGGACCCAACCCTAAGAGGTGGTTTCCTAAACCTTTGCTACCTCCTTTGGGTGAGAGAATCCCAGATTTTGGAAAGTAGGAAGCAGAATTCGCAGCCCCCTTTCCTAGTTCCATTGAGACATGAATTAGAACCCTAACACTATAAGAACTCCTCAAAAAATGTTTAGGGAAGGGT
Source organism: Colocasia esculenta (assembly GCA_014218235.1). NCBI lineage: Eukaryota > Viridiplantae > Streptophyta > Magnoliopsida > Alismatales > Araceae > Colocasia > Colocasia esculenta. Next base: position 85,026,060 of record CM024761.1, on the reverse strand, counting down.
TAGCAACAAGTTGGGGTCGTGAGCAGCAAGTTTGGAGCGCTGGAGGTGTGGAGAACGGCTGGGGAAAACGTGGTCTTCCTCAACCTCGCTCTACATCAACCCAGAAATCTACAGAGAGTTATTAGCTTTCAAAGGTAGGTGTTCTCGGGCTAAGATTAAAGAAAACCAACACCATCATGTAGATCTTCGAGTCTAGGTTCATTTGCACTTGGTTTGACTAGTTTTCATGGAGTATACATTGTGTATTCGTAGTTGTCCCTAAGTCTCGCACAGTTAGGGCTTTTCCTGTTCTTCTTATTATGCATGCGATTTGATGCCGAATTAGACTAAACTTCCTTCATGAAAGTTCTTCTAATTGTAGTCACGATCATCTTTTATGTTGGATGTTTTGTCCAAAAGTCTTTCTTTAGAGAGTTATATGCATGGTAAGATAGTCGCTGCATGATACTGTGATTTCGGGCTGCACTTAGCTTTATGTTCTTCATATATTTCTCAGATTCAAGACCGAATTAGATCAAACCCCCAACATCAAAGTTCTTCTACTAGTTGTCCTAGTCATATTTTGTGTTGAACATTTTGTCTAAATGTCATTTGGTAGAGAGTTATAAGAGGGGTAAGTAAATCACTGCATGAGATGTGTTTTCGGGTTACCCTTGACCTATATGTTTTCTGGGAAGGCCTCTAGTGTCAACACTACCTGATCTAGTGTCGACACACTATCCCAAATTAGCCCAAAAGGTGTTCTGGGAAGGCCTCTAGTGTCGACACTACCTGATCTAGTGTCGACACACTGTCCCAAATTAGCCCAAAAGGTGTTCTGGGAAGACCTCTAGTGTCGACACTACTTGATCTAGTGTCGACATACTGTCCCAGATTGGCACAAAATGTTTTCTGGGAAGGTCTCTAGTGTCAACACTACTTGACCAGTTCTGCATTATTTTGCCTTGTGTTTGAAGCATTGTGTCGACACCAGTAAGGGGTGTGTCGACACTACCCTTGCAAAAAAATTGCATATCTGGGGTCTGATCATTACATGATGTCTATTAGCATGTGCATGATGTTATATAGTATGCATGGACCTAAAAGAAATCAACCCATTGAAAAATGGTAATGATACGAATATGATTCTAATGTGTAAATGTGATTATCCTTATGTTCATTGGATTATCTTGTGATCTTGCCTATTGTCAATTGAAATGGTAAGAATTTGTTGTGAATATGGGGATGAATACATGTTAGTATGGACTTGTTAGTGAAGTTAATATCATGATTTGCATATGAGTTTCAATAATTACATGTTTTCCGGTGTTCCATTAATTATTTGTCCATATGCATACATGCTAGGAAAGATCCGTGACTCGTCACTTACACATTTGCACGAGTAGGCACACCCTTCTTGGGGAATTGGGAGCTCTCTGCCGGTTATTCTGAATTGGTAGACTAGCGACCTTTTCCTTAAGACCTCCGTAAGTCTCCTCTCTCTATGGATTTCCACATAGATGCCGAGCTGGCTGTACCATGAAGTACCCTGGAGATAGAAAGCACATGTCCTACATACGATCTGTCTTTAGAAACATCCTCATGTCAAGACATTAATGGATTATGAAACATGATACGTCGTTATACTGCCTTTTGTTCTCTTGAGCTATTTGTCATACATTGACTCTATGAATGATCATGTTCCTTTTACTATGAGCTTGTCATTGAAACTCCGTGGCCATAATATGAATATGTTTGTTCGGCACAACATGGGACTTTGGTCCATTTGACCAATGCCTGTGTAGTAGGGGCCCTGTCTGGTCCTAGCGAGGAGCGCCCCAACATACTTATTAACTGCGGGAGTATGGACTCTTGGTGCTTGGCATAGCACAACGAACACACAAGATTGTGAAAATGTGCCTTTGTTTGATATGATAAGTTTGATATGATATGATATGATAAGATTTGATATGATACGTCTGATCATGTGAATGCATGATATCTGTTTGAATATGGCCAATATCTTTTGATACGATTCTACTCTTGAAATATCTGTCCATTGTATATGCAACTCGACGTATGATCTGAAATGATACCCGTTCTACTCTGCTATTCAATTTGTTAGTATTGCATGCATTGTCATCATATACATGTTCATATCTTGCCTAATTAAAATGATAATCACGTATATTAGTGCCCACACAATATTGAGATGTAAATCCTACTGAGCTAGCTCGCTCACCCTATCATCCTGCCCTTTTCAGGTAGTGATGAGGAACCAGTGGAGTCAGATGGGGCCGGACAAGAGTGATGAGCACCCGCTATAGGAGGAGTTGACAGTTTAGAAATAGACATTTGAGTAGTCGATGTATTAGAGAAACATTGTTATTTGAATAATGAACCCTTTTCAGTGAGTTCTTTCTATGTAAGGTTTTAACTAGTGGATTGAAATGGAATAAAGAGTACCTTTGATGACGTTATTATGATCTGAAATGTGTGGTTATATGTAATTGTTACTCTGCGTTACTCAACTGTGATACGTCTATTTGTATCGTTCACGTCTCCCGGTATTTATTCTGCTGCTAAATATCGGGGCGTGACAATATCACACACATTGAACCTTCCCATAGGGACTTTACTATGGTACGGTTCCACAGCCTTTTATGGTAGCAGTGTCACTAACGACACAGTTTTACACATTATCACATTGTCATATTGTTCACACAATTCTCATGCACTATGTAACACATTTACATGCATTACTTCATAATTCCACCTGTTCAGGTTACCTAACATGATGCTACTATTCACAGTGGAAATTTGATCATAACATAATCCTAAACAGGTTGCTAATCTCTGAATTTCACATAATCAAAATTGACATGACTAATATGGTCAATTACACTTATTAAACTGATCATAGTACCTACTGATGTCAATACAACATGAGATTTTATCACAATCTATTCATAGGTCATTTATCACATCCTCAAAATTTCAGATTTTTCAGAACAATATACAATTTATAATAATTAAAACAAGCTTCATGTAGATTTATCTAGAAATCCAATTAAACATGGTTTACAATACCACAGTCGCACTTAGCAGTTCCAAAATCTGAATATAGTAGTCATATGTTCATACTGATGAACAGTCCATCCCCTCGTAATTTTAAATCCATTACATACTTATTTTGGTGATAAACAAAACTCTGTCAAAAGTTTTCTAACTACATTTCATTTAGCCTTAAGCACAGGAAATCTTCAAAGAAAATCAAGCACTTATGGTAAGTACATATATGCATTGATTCCAGTAAAGATGTAACGACTTCTTTGTAAGTTCTAAAGTTCAAACAAGTCGTTGTCATAATGATTTCATAAGTCATCGTAACGATTTCTTTAGAACTCGTAACGACTTGCTCGTCATAACGATTTCTTTAGAAAGCGTAACGACTTGCCAGTCATAACGACTTCATAAGTCATCGTAACGACTCCTTTAGAACTCGTAACGACTTGCCAGTCATAACGATTTCATAAGTCATCGTAACGACTTCTTTAGAACTCATAACGACTTGCTCGTCATAACGATTTCTTTAGAAAGCGTAACGACTTGCCAGTCATAACGACTTCATAAGTCATCATAACGACTCCTTTAGAGCTCGTAACGACTTGCCAGTCATAACGATTTCATAAGTCATCGTAACGATTTCTTTAGAACTCGTAACGACTTGCTCGTCATAACGATTTCTTTAGAAAGCGTAACGACTTGCCTGTCGCAACGACTTTATAAGTTATCGTAACGATTTCCTTAGAAAGCGCAACGACTTACTTGTGGTAACGATTTGCTTACCGTAACGACTTCTTTAGAACTCACAACGATTTGCTTACCGTAACGACTTCTTTAGAACTCACAACGATTTGCTTTCCGTAACGACTTCTTTAGAACTCACAACGATTTGCTTACCGTAACGACTTCTTTAGAACTCACAACGATTTGCTTACCGTAACGACTTCTTTAGAACTCACAACGATTTGCTTTCCGTAACGACTTCTTTAGAACTCACAACGATTTGCTTTCCGTAACGACTTCTTTAGAACTCGCAACGACTTGCCTGTCATAACAATTTCGTAAGTTATCTTAACGACTTCGTCTGAATCTAAAACGATGTGTTATGATTCATAACGACTCTCTTAGACTATCATGATCTCATAACGATTTCATAAGACATGTTTCCATCAAATAAATGTTTTCTTTGATTTGAAATACGTTGAATAGTCAAAGTCGTATCTCACCTGTTTGACTGCTATGCATTTAATGAAGACTGAACGTATCTCTGCATGCACGCAGAACATATCTTCCATTATCGTGTATTCTCTGCATGTATCCTTTTAGAACGATAAACTGTCACTACTATATCTGTGTTTACTTGCTCTAACGTTGACTGACATCTGGAGATAGTGTTAGCTGTCTACCATTAAAGCTCAACTTTTGCAGAACCTTGAAGTTGTACCATCTTACAACGTTGGACATAGAAAGAACTACAAGTCACCTCAGAAGATCTCATCACTTTGCGTGCTCTAAAGAACAAAAGACTGTTGACTGGAAGCTTCCATAAATCCTTCAGTCTAACGTTCACCAAAGCTGTGAGACAACGGCTATCTCATCGTCTACATTCAAGATGAAGATATATATATATATATATATATACAAGACAGAAGATTTGAAGACATACATATACATAGCGATCAAGAAAGAAAAACAACTTAGCAGTCTTTCAAGTCTTCACAAGAATTCTAGAGCCAGCTTTGTCATTCCATTCCGCCTTGGCTCTTAGCTCCCTGTGTTGTGAAAAAAAATTCAGAAGAGAGCTAGAATAGTTCTGAGAGAGAGCACCTGTGTAGATCTTTAACTCTCAGTGCTTGTAGCTTCAGATCGAGCTCTGTTAAGCTTGATCTAGGGGCTAGTCAATCCTTTTTCAGATTCCCTTGTTTGTTTCCCTTCGGGTGTGAAGGAAGACCTGGTGGTTTCCAGGTGGTGTGTTTTTCTTTCCCTTCAGGAGTGAAGGAAGACCTGGTGGTACCAGGGTGTTGTGTTCCCTTCGAGTGTGAAGGAAGACCAGCTGAGCTGGGTGGTTGTTTCGTCCATAGGGGGACTGTACCCTAGATAGTGGAATCCTGAGGTTTGCTCAGGGACTGGACGTAGGACTCCTAAGGAGAGGAGATCCGAACCAGGATAAATCTGTGTGTTGTGTGATTGTCTTCTTTGTGTGATTGTTCTTTTTACTAACCATTACTAATCTCTTCCAAGAACGTTTTTGTGTTTGTTTAAGTTCAGGTTTTAACTAAGTAAATATTTTTTAAAGACCCATTCACCCCCCCTCTGGGTTCGCCAACCGGGCAACAAGTGGTATCAGAGCGAGTCTCTTCGACAAAGAACAAGATCCAACGATCTGAAGAGTAAAGATCCATGGCAGCCCAAGGTCACAACGAAGGTCAGTCAGTCAACAGACCTCCCTTGTTCGATGGTGAAGATTATACCTATTGGAAGACAAGAATGGAGTACTTCCTGCAAGGACATGATTATCAAATTTGGTCGATAATAGAAGAAGGAGATCTTCTGGTAACAAATGAAAAAGCTCAATGGACAGATGAAGACAAGAAAAAAATTTCTCTAAACTGTAAAGCCAAGAGCATGCTGTGTTGTGCGCTAAGTAAGAAAGAATTCAACAGAGTTTCAGCCTGCAAATCCGCGATGGAAATGTGGGAAAAGATCAGAATCACTTATGAAGGCACAGATAAGGTCAAGGAGACAAGAATAGATATTCTTGTAACTCAATATGAGCGATTTCAAATGCAGTCAGGTGAATCCATAACCCAAATGTTCAGTAGATTCACAGACATCACTAATGGGTTAGCTGGATTAGGAAAAACCTATGAAATGGGAGATATGGTCAGGAAAATTCTTAGATCCTTGCCATCCTCATGGACTCCAAAAGTAACGGCCATTGAGGAAGCCAATGATCTGAAGAGAATGTCTCTAGAAAAGCTAGTTGGGTCACTCATGGCCCATGAGATAAACATGGAGAGATTAGGAGAATCCTCCAGTAGAAAGAAGCAGTCCAATGCGCTCAAAGCTGATGAGGACTCATCTGAAGAATCTTTGGACAACAGTGAGGACAGCAAAGACAGTGATGAAGAAGCTATGCTGTCAAGAAGATTGCAAAGGATCTTGGCCAAGAAGAAAAAGTTCCAGTCCGGTAGAAGGTATTTCAAGAAAAACAAAGATTTCAAGAGACCAGACGGAAAAGATCAGAAAGAAAATGAGCCACTCTGCTACGAGTGCAAAAAGCCAGGACACATGAAGGCTGAGTGTCCAAAGCTCAAGAAGCCAGAGTTTAGAAAGAAGGATAACTCTAAAAAGTTCAGAAGGTACAAGAAGAAAGCCATGGCAGCTGCATGGGAAAACAGCAGTGACTCAGACAGTGAGTCAAGCTGCAGCAGTGATGAAGAAAAAGCCAACCTGGCTTTTATGGCAAATACCGAGGATAAGGTAACTTCTGATTCCTCTTTTGATTCCTGTAATGATTCAGATTCAGATAACATAGAAGAAGCTTTTAATGAACTATATGACAAATACAGAAATGTATGCAAACTATTAAAAGCTTGTAAGAAGAATAATACCTGTCTTGAAAATACTAACTCGGATCTAAAAACTGAAAATGAGGAACTAGAAAATCAAATAACTGAACTTAAAAGGAGAAATGAACTGGTTTGTGAAGACCTAAAAGCCAAGAATGAACAAATAACAAAATTGGAAAAACAGGAAAGTACAGATGAATTAAGAAAAGAAATTAATAACTTAAATAAAGAAAATGATAAACTATCAAGCACATTAGAGAAATTTACTAATGGTAAAAACTCACTAATATTAAAAGGCGCTAGAAGATCAGGTAAGAAGAAAAATGGATTAGGATATACACCCCCAGATAATGAAGAAACCATAATTTATCCTAAAACATATCCAACACCAAAATTTGTACCTGAACAAGATATCGCATACAAAGCTGATTTCAAATATATTGAAAAAGTAACTAAGTTATCCTGCTGTAGTCATTGCAATAAGTTAGGACATATTATAACTACATGCCCAACAAGACATAAAAAATGGATAATAAAAGGCAAAATCAATGATACTAACCCATCAGGACCCAAAAGAATTTGGGTACCTAAAGCTTGATGTTTTTATTTCAGGTTAACCCTAGAGCATCCAAATGGTACTTGGATAGTGGGTGCTCAAGACACATGTCAGGCAACCAGAAGTTATTCTCCCACCTTCAAGCTGAAGAAGGGACAGTCACCTATGGAGATAATGGGAAAGGCATAGTAGTAGGCAGCGGGTCTGTGAACAACAAAGGAAAAGCAGTCATTGAAGATGTATTATTGGTCAAAGGATTGAAGCACAATCTAATTAGCATTAGTCAGCTGTGCGACAAAGGCCATCAAATCAAGTTTCAAGAGTCTAAGTGTAGCATACTGAAGGATGGAGAAATCATCTTTGAAGCTAATAGAGAAAAGAATTTGTATGTACTCTACCTTGAAGAACTCAAAGAGCAAAACGTCTGTCTGGCAGCCAGTAAAGTCAAGTCTACTGAATTGTGGCACAGACGTCTTGGACATTGCAGCATAGATGGCATAAGAAAACTATTGAAGAAAAATCTTGTGGAAGGTCTACCAAAAGTCAGTGGAAAATTGGAAGGTGTTTGTAAACCTTGTGCTAAAGGAAAGCATACCAAGAGCTCCTTCAAGTCAAAAACCGTGGTAACCACCTCAAAACCCTTAGAGCTCCTACATATGGATCTATTTGGGCCAATGAGGACTACCAGTCTTGGAGGAAAGAACTTTGGATTTGTCATAGTTGATGACTATTCAAGATTTACATGGGTTTCATTCCTAGAGCATAAAGATGACACTTTCGATAACTTTGTCAACTTCAGCAAGAAAGTTCAGAAAGATCAAAAGTTCAGCATTGTGTCTATCCGATCAGATCATGGTGGTGAGTTTCAGAATGAAAAGTTTGCTAGATTCTGTGAGAGTCAAGGAATTGAGCACAACTTCTCAGCGCCAAGAACACCACAGCAAAATGGCATTGCCGAGAGAAAGAATAGAACCCTACTAGATATGGCAAGAACTATGCTCTCAGAATATGATCTGCCAAGATATTTTTGGGCTGAAGCAGTTAACACAGCAAGCTATATTGTCAACCGAGCAATGATCAGACCAATCCTTAAGAAGACCTCTTATGAACTGTTCAAAGGGAAAAAGCCACAGATTAGTCATCTCAGAACCTTTGGATGTCCATGCTTCATTCACAACAATGGAAAAAGGGACATTGGTAAGTTGGATGCCAAATCAGATGAAGGCATCTTCATGGGGTACACTTCTAAACCCAAAGGCTATAGAGTGTTTAATAAACGTACCTTATTGATTGAACAGTCTGTGCACATTATCTTTGATGAAACTAACCCTTCCTTGAGAAAGGAAGCAGATAGTGATAATGATGATGCAGATGAATTGTCCAAGAAACTAAAAGACACATCAATCGAGGACAAGGATGATCCGCCTCTGGAAGAATTACAACAAGAAGAAATTTCTCATGAAACTCTTCCAAAGGAATGGAGATACAAGAAAGATCACCCACCTGAAAACATCATTGGTGATCCATCTGCAGGGGTAAGAACAAGAGGTAATATGATCCCTTGTGATTACCTTGCATTTGTATCTCAAATAGAGCCTAAGACAGTCAATGAAGCACTTACTGATGAATCTTGGATAATGGCCATGCAAGATGAACTGAATCAGTTCAAGAGAAACCAAGTATGGTCACTTGTTCCTAGACCGTCAGATCATCCAGTTATTGGCACCAAATGGGTGTTCAGAAATAAACTAGATGAATCTGGTGCAATCTTAAGAAACAAGGCTAGACTGGTAGCTCAAGGCTATTCTCAAGAGGAAGGCATAGATTTTGATGAAACCTATGCACCTGTAGCTAGACTTGAGGCCATTAGAATATTATTAGCTTACGCATCTGCTCTAGATTTAAAATTATTTCAAATGGATGTTAAATCTGCCTTTTTAAATGGTTTTATAAAAGAAGAAGTTTATGTGGAACAACCGCCGGGTTTTGATGATATAGACTTTCCGAATCATGTTTTTAAATTACATAAGGCTTTGTATGGTTTAAAGCAAGCACCTAGAGCCTGGTATGAGAGGCTTAGCTCTTTTCTCTTAAAACATGATTTCAGTAGAGGTCAAGTAGATAGCACTCTTTTTATAAAAACAAAAGTTAAACACATATTGTTGGTTCAAATTTATGTGGATGACATCATCTTTGGATCTACTGATGAATCCCTGTGCAAGTATTTTGAAAAGTTAATGCAGGGAGAATTTGAGATGAGTATGATGGGGGAGCTCAACTACTTCCTTGGACTTCAAATCAAACAAGGAAAGGAAGGAACTCACATCTGTCAAGCAAAGTACACCAAAGAACTGTTGAAGAAGTTTGGATTTGATAACGCCAAGCCACTGTCAACACCAATGAGTACATCAACCAGGATGGACAGTGACAAGGATGGTAAGAAAGTAGATCAAAAGATCTACAGAGGTATGATAGGTTCATTACTTTATTTAACCGCCAGTAGACCTGACATATTATTTAGTGTATGCATGTGTGCTAGATATCAAGCAGATCCTAGAGAGTCACATTTAATTTCTGTAAAAAGAATTTTTCGTTATTTAGCCAGAACTCATGATTTAGGTTTATGGTATCCAAACTCTTGTGATGTAAATTTAGTAGGATATTCTGATGCTGACTATGCTGGATGTAAGGTAGATAGAAAGAGCACCAGTGGTTGTTGTCAGTTTCTTGCAGGGTGTTTAGTATCATGGTCCTCAAAGAAACAAAATTCAGTAGCACTGTCTACAGCTGAGGCTGAGTATGTAGCTGCTGGAAGTTGCTGTACACAACTCTTATGGATAAAGCAACAACTTGAAGATTTTGGACTCAAAATCAAGTCAATTCCACTGCTATGCGACAACACCAGTGCTATCAACCTCACCAAAAATCCAATTCAGCATTCCAGGACCAAACACATTGAGGTTAGATACCATTTTATTCGTGATCATGTAGCTAATGGCAATATTGAAATATCCTTTATTGATACAAATAATCAGTTAGCAGACATTTTCACAAAGGCCCTACCTGAAGAGAGATTTACATCTCTTAGAAGGGAGTTAGGCATGTGTATTTTGTGAAAAGATCTTCTTTTAAAACTGATATAAAGAATTTCAGAATTTAAATAAGTTCTCTCTCTCTCTTTTGTAAAGTGAAAAGACTTCGAATACCTCTGTTTAAGCGCTCCTTTCATTTAAGCTAAAGTCGTTCGAGGCGGTCAACCTCGTTTGTCGTTTTCTGTCGCCTCACCTTTTGGAGCATTTATTTTTTCCTTAAATCGATGCGATAACGATTCCTCTTCTTCGTTCACCTCTTTTCCCTCTTTCGTCCCGTCGCATGAGCCGATGCCCTAGCGACTCTCACCTCCATCCTCTGCAAGTCTGAAGCTTTCTTCCCCTTCCCGCGAAATTTCTTGAGGGTTCTTTCTCGTCTCCTTCCTCCACAACCCTTCAGAACTTTTCCCACCTGAATCCATGGCCGCACCAGCTATCGCCGGCAGTTTGGGTGGTTACAGCGCCGAATTTCTCACTCCTGAGCAGCAGGAGCGTTTCACCTTTGTGAAGACGAAGCTCTGTGGTCATAAAGAAGTAGACATTGCAGATCTGAAGAAGAATGGAATGAGCAGCATAGTCGAAAAGATCAACCAGATGCAGTGGAAGGGCGTTACCACCTACTCAGAGGTTAGTTATCCGGACTTGGTAAAGGCATTCTACGTTTGCTTAAGAACAGAGGCAGATGGGTCCCTTGTCTCTTCGGTAAAGGGCACCCTGATCAAAATAGACCCTGAGCTCCTAAGAATGTTGTTTGAGGTGAAAACATCAGGCTTTAGTGGGGTTCACACTGAGGACGCTCAAGAGAAGGGTTTGGGAATTGTAGGGCCGGGCTTCAAATTAAGGGAAGGCAAACTTGATATAAATCAGCTGAATGCCTTCAATCGCCTCCTTCACTTCATTGTTTGTCAGATTTTGGTTCCCAGAAGTGCAACCTTCTCATCCTGCACTAAGGCCGATTCTGACCTAATGTTCTGGGCCATTCAAAATAAGGAGATCAATGTGGCCGCAGTAATAATGGAAAGAATGAAATTTGCCAGAGAACAAATTTGGGACACCAAGAGCAAGCTGAATGTGTCACTGCCCTATGCCCATTTACTTACCAAGATTTTCAAACACTTCGGTGTTGATCTCTCTGGGGCAGTTGTAGAGAAAATGGGCCAAGCTATCAGGTCCAGAAATTTGAAGAAGAGTGGCTTCTCTGTAGTTAATGGGGTCTGGTCCAAGGCCTCAGTTGCTGAAGGCGAAGTTTACATTGGCGATGCTTCAGGTGCTCACCCTCAGATGGAATCAGCTGTTGAGATGTCAGAATTGCCAATGGAATCTGTTTCTGTTCCAACCTTTGTAGCACAAGAGCAGGCAGGGCCATCTATGGCCGAAAATCAGTCAGAGGTTGCAGCAGAAGAAGAAGAAGAAAGGATGTCAGCAGCAGCTCCAGAAATTCCAGAAGTGCCAGCTGGAGTTTTTGCTGAAAGGAGAATTGAGGATATTCTCCCAGAAGATATTATGCCAGTTACAGAGGAGACTGTGGCATCAGGCCACATTGTTGAAGAGGTTCCACTAGAGGAAGAGCACCCAATTCCTCAGGGTGACTCTGTGATGATGGATGCTCCTTGTCAGGGGGAGTCAGTACCAGTTGAAGAAGATGCTCCTATTGAGGGGGAGCAATTACAAGAAAAACAGTAGAAGCACCTCCAACCAGTGGTGATCAGGAGGAAATGCACAGAGTTTCTCCAAACTTAGATGACAGAGAAGGGGAGACAGCTAGCTCCTCAAGTTCTGATGAAGATGATGATCAACCTCCTCCAGCCAAAGAGAGCAAGAAGAAGGACAAAGAGACTGCACCTGAAGTACCTCTCTTAGCTGACACACCTTTTGAAAGGCAGGTCAAACAGAAAATAATCATTAACTTGAAACCTGTGATTGAGAGGCTGGATGTGCAAGGTGAACTGCTATGTACACTCCAATCAGATGTGAATTCTATATTTCTGAGCCAGGCCTCAGCACGCAACAAGTATCTTCAGATTCGCAATGCTATGAAGTGGTTCAATCAAGAGATGGGCACCATGAAGAGCATGATCTCTGAAATCTTTAAAGCAGTTGGAGCTCAAGCTCCTTCTCCCCCAACAGCAGCAACCCCAGCAGCAGCACCAGCAGAAGAACCAGCAGCAGCAACCCCAGCAACAGCAGCACCTGTAGAAGCAACAAATGCAGTTCAGGCAGCAACAGAGGCTGAATTACCAGGGCCATCAGGGCTAGCTGTGATGGAATCAGGGCCATCAGGGTTCTGTGCAATCTTTGCCTGAAGAAGTGGTCTCAGATCCATTGCCCCCTGCTCCCACTTCCACCCACACTCCTATTCCTCCATCTCCAACCACAGCCTCCACAGCTCCACCTGCTCCACCTCCCTTCAAAAGACCTAGATCCAGACCTATTTCTTCCCCCACACCTTTTCCTTCTCCTAATACTTCATCTTCCCCTGCTTCCTCCACTTCTCATCTTCCTTCCTCTCCTAGCCTCGAGGCCCCTCCAGCATCCTCCGCTGGAGCCTCATCCTCTTCTGGTCCTTCTTCAGTACCAGAAGTAGGCATTTCTACCACTGATGATTTCCTTCACCCTTCTGCACCTCCCTCCTTTATCACTATTATTCCTAGGAATGCTCAAATCAACTCTCCTTTTCTTACAGACATTAAGGATGAGTTTGAAGAAGCTATCCTTAGGTCTGTGCTAAAGGTAGGAGACCACATTTCCAAGACAGACTCCTCCAGTACTGTCTCCAAGAAAAGAAAACTCAATTCCTCCGACACTCCTCTCTACCCTCCTTTGTGGTTTTCTCTTACAGTGACACACAAGCATACATCCCTGTACAAAGAGTATCTACAAAAGGTTGTCTTTGCCACCCTTGTCAACCTCCCTTTTCTCAACCTCTCTGACCACCTTGAAGTCATTCTTCCTTACACTCCTCTTTCCAAAACCGAAAAATCCAAAATCTTTTCCTCTGCCCATTCCAAGACTGAGGAGCAATGGGCTAGATCTCAAAAAGATCTTTACAATCGCTTTCTTCAGGCTAAGGCAGCCAGATTTCCTCCCAGGGATCACTCTTTGACCCTTTCTGAGTGGTTTAAATTTCATCACCAGAACACCTGGGCTTCTTTCATCCAGAAGGAAATCAAGATGATCAGGCACTTTCAGATGTTCAATAACTACAGGTATCTCAACAGATTACCTGAAGTTCAGCTAAGCCAATTCAAGCGAGCCATCAAGGTCCTCTCCAGCTCTGGGCAATCTGAAGGAGTGAGAGTGGATTTTGCCACACTCCATTTGCCTGAAGAGATCCTCTTGCCTCAGATTCACTTCCTGATCATGGAATCTTCTGTTGGATCCATTATCTTTGAACGTTTTGCAAGGGTCATGGGCAGAATCAAAATTCAGAAAACTCTCCAAGTTGGTTTTCCCAGATTTTTATTCCGGGAATATCACAGAGGGTTTGTGACATCTGAAGTTCTTGCTCCTATCCTCTCAGAATGTGAAAGGCTAAACTCCTCAGAATGGTCCGAATTGTATTCGTTGTCTGCTCAGCAGTTAGCTCATCTCAATGCTGCTCAGGCCAGGGAAGGAAAAGCCCCTGTCTCTCCTGCCACCTTCTTGGACATGAACTCCATCCATCTTGTACTTGATCCCTACAAACTATGGGCTGAAAGATACAAGGTGTTTGTAGCTCTACGCCAAGTCCTCAAGGAGAAACAGATTTTCTACCCTGTTACCATGGATCAATTCCTTGCCTGTGCAAGCTTTGGAAAAACCTCCTTCATCCGGTGCTCCATGGATGCTGATGAGTATGCCAACTTTCTCTCCAAGCAGCGCACCATCTACCTGTCTCGGATGGCTTCTACCATGGGACCAACTTTCTTTATTTCTGATGGAGCTTTTAGGCAATTTTTTGATAGGCAGGAAGAGCAGGCCTGGGAAGCCATTTCTCATTTTGCCTCTCTTCTCTCTCCTGCATATTATTTGCCTGTACCTCCTCAAGCTTAATGAAAAGATTGTGTTCCTTCTCCTCATTGTCTCTTATTCTTTGTCTCAGTCCTAATTCTTTTTGCTTAATGACAAAAAGGGGGAGAAAATACTTACATATGTATGAAACATCTTTGAAACATATTTTCAGTACTTTTATTTCTGCTTACTGTTAAGTATTGTTAAAATATTGATTAAGTTTTGTCATCACCAAAAAGGGGGAGATTGATGAACAGTCCATCCCCTCGTAATTTTAAATCCATTACATACTTATTTTGGTGATAAACAAAACTCTGTCAAAAGTTTTCTAACTACATTTCATTTAGCCTTAAGCACAGGAAATCTTCAAAGAAAATCAAGCACTTATGGTAAGTACATATATGCATTGATTCCAGTAAAGATGTAACGACTTCTTTGTAAGTTCTAAAGTTCAAACAAGTCGATGTCACAACGATTTCATAAGTCATCGTAACGATTTCTTTAGAACTCGTAACGACTTGCTCGTCATAACGATTTCTTTAGAAAGCGTAACGACTTGCCAGTCATAACGACTTCATAAGTCATCGTAACGACTCCTTTAGAACTCGTAACGACTTGCCAGTCATAACGATTTCATAAGTCATCGTAACGACTTCTTTAGAACTCGTAACGACTTGCTCGTCATAACGATTTCTTTAGAAAGCGTAACGACTTGCCAGTCATAACGACTTCATAAGTCATCGTAACGACTCCTTTAGAACTCGTAACGACTTGCCAGTCATAACGATTTCATAAGTCATCGTAACGATTTCTTTAGAACTTGTAACGACTTGCTCGTCATAACGATTTCTTTAGAAAGCGTAACGACTTGCCTGTCGCAACGACTTTATAAGTTATCGTAACGATTTCCTTAGAAAGCGTAACGACTTGCTTGTGGTAACATTTCTTATGTAACGACTTCTTTAGAACTCACAACGATTTGCTTACCGTAACGACTTCTTTAGAACTCACAACGATTGCTTACCGTAACGACTTCTTTAGAACTCACAACGATTTGCTTACCGTAACGACTTCTTTAGAACTCACAACGATTTGCTTTCCGTAACGACTTCTTTAGAACTCACAACGATTTGCTTTCCGTAACGACTTCTTTAGAACTCGCAACGACTTGCCTGTCATAACGATTTCGTAAGTTATCATAACGACTTCTTCTGAATCTATAACGATGTGTTATGATTCATAACGACTCTCTTAGACTATCATGATCTCATAACGATTTCATAAGTCATGTTTCCATCAAATAAATGTTTTCTTTGATTTGAAATACGTTGAATAGTCAAAGTCGTATCTCACCTGTTTGACTGCTATGCATTTAATGAAGACTGAACGTATCTCTGCATGCACGCAGAACATATCTTCCATTATCGTGTATTCTCTGCATGTATCCTTTTAGAACGATAAACTGTCACTACTATATCTGTGTTTACTTGCTCTAACGTTGACTGACATCTGGAGATAGTGTTAGCTGTCTACCATTAAAGCTCAACTTTTGCAGAACCTTGAAGTTGTACCATCTTACAACGTTGGACATAGAAAGAACTACAAGTCACCTCAGAAGATCTCATCACTTTGCGTGCTCTAAAGAACAAAAGACTGTTGACTGGAAGCTTCCATAAATCCTTCAGTCTAACGTTCACCAAAGCTGTGAGACAACGGCTATCTCATCGTCTACATTCAAGATGAAGATATATATATATATATATATAATACAGAAGATTTGAAGACATACATATACATAGCGATCAAGAAAGAAAAACAACTTGCAGTCTTTCAAGTCTTCACAAGAATTCTAGAGCCAGCTTTGTCATTCCATTCCGCCTTGGCTCTTAGCTCCCTGTGTTGTGAGAAAATTCAGAAGAGAGCTAGAATAGTTCTGAGAGAGAGCACCTGTGTAGATCTTTAACTCTCAGTGCTTGTAGCTTCAGATCGAGCTCTGTTAAGCTTGATCTAGGGGCTAGTCAATCCTTTTTCAGATTCCCTTGTTTGTTTCCCTTCGGGTGTGAAGGAAGACCTGGTGGTTTCCAGGGTGGTGTGTTTTTCTTTCCCTTCAGGAGTGAAGGAAGACCTGGTGGTACCAGGGTGTTGTGTTCCCTTCGAGTGTGAAGGAAGACCAGCTGAGCTGGGTGGTTGTTTCGTCCATAGGGGGACTGTACCCTAGATAGTGGAATCCTGAGGTTTGCTCAGGGACTGGACGTAGGACTCCTAAGGAGAGGAGATCCGAACCAGGATAAATCTGTGTGTTGTGTGATTGTCTTCTTTGTGTGATTATTCTTTTTACTAACCATTACTAATCTTTTCAAGAATGTTTTTGTGTTTGTTTAAGTTCAGGTTTTAACTAAGTAAATATTTTTTGAAGACCCATTCACCCCCCCTCTGGGTTCGCCAACCGGGCAACACATACAAAAGTTTTGAGACTCTAACATGCAACGAATCATTTTAATTGGAATTAAAATAGGCCAATCATACTCAATATTCCATTTTCAGAAATTCTAATAAATAGGACTGTACACCGAAATTCGTCCTAGCCTCATGATATGACCTACTGTATGGACATGATTCAAAATAATTTTCACAGCATGTACAGACATTTAGAAGTTTGAAAAATATACCACAGAGATCAGACATGCATTCTGTAAATACCTGAAGAACTTGGCGAAAGGGTTGCCGCCGACAGGGGTTAACAGCACCATAGGTTGCCGCCAACTCTGGATCTTAACGGCAGCAAGTTGGCTGTTAAGTTCATGTCTGTAGAATTGCAGACTAAACGCACAAACAAAGGTGAATGGGGGTTCCAGGACACGAAATAAATTCTGAAAAATTCCTAGGACCAACTAGACATGGGTAGAGATGATGTCCAAAGGTTACTTTCCTCAAAGAAATTGAAGAACGGATTTAATTAGCCAGTGATGCGCTCCTCGGCCAAGCCAAGAAGGCGCCTAAAAACCTCCTAGATCCGGTTCTGTGGTCGATGTAGCTTGCACATCGGAGTCGGGGAAGCTTCACAGATGTTCAAAGTCTCCCCCAGTCGATGTAGATCGCCAGGAGTTGCACCACAACGCCGGATCCAAATATCCCAAGTTCAATTTTTTGCACAGGTTTTCTAGGGTTTTGACAAGAGCCAAAAAGACCTAATCCGTCCAGAAGGAGGCGATTTTATAGAGTCAAGGGTCTGGGTATGTGCTTAGGTAGGAATCCTACCGTTGGACAGAGGTTTCCAAATCAAGAACCGAAGGAAACGTAGCCGTTTCCAGATCTGAATCTACAGTAATTCTGGGAAATAGACGTCCACATTCCTGGCCGTCTACTGGGAATAAGCGTCCATCGATCTGGATGTCTACTCCCTTGTAAACGTCCACTCATGTTGAAGTCAATTGACCTCTTGGCCAGAACATAGAAATGACCAGGAACATGCATACACTATATTTATATACATGCAATATGTAATGTGAAACCTAAGCACCATATGTACATTGTAAGTAAAACAATATATACATAATTGACAAGCATATGCATATATACAACATTATTTAATATAAATTGTACAGAAATAAACACATATCTATATATATACATATACATGTATACACATGCACATTGCCACTAATACATCATAAGACAAAGTCAAATAAAAGAGCAAAAATTCGAGGGCCTTACACTCTCTCCCCCTTAAAGAAAACTTTGTCCTCGAAGTTAGAACGACACTACTCAAACAATTGGGGATACTTCTTCATCATAGCATCCTTAAGCTACCAAGTAGCCTCCTCTCGTGAGAACTTCCGCCATAGCACCTTCACAGATGCAATGCTTTTGTTCCGGAGGTGCTGAACCTTCCGATCAAGAATAGCTATCGGTTGCTCAACATACGATAGATCTGGATGGATCTCCACTGGCTCATGACTAATAACATGAGATGGATCACGCACATACCTCTTGAGCATGGATACATGGAAAACAGGATGCACACTTGCTAGCGCTGGGGTAAAGCTAGCTCATATGCCACGCTGTCCATCTGCCTAAGAATCTCATATGGGCCAATGAATCTAGGACTCAACTTGCTATGCCTACCAAATCTGACAATACCTCGAGTAGGCGAAATCTTCAGAAAAACATGCTCGCCAACCTCGAACTCTAAATCCTTCCTTCTGTTATCGGCATAACACTTCTGTCTATCCTGCGCCGCAACAAGCCTCTTCCTGATAAGCTGGATCTTATCCAAAGTCTCCTGCACTAACTCCAGACCAATCAACTGTCTATCACCAGTCTCCTCCCAACATAAAGGAGATCTACAAGGCCGCCTATACAACGCCTCAAATGGAGCCATACCAATACTCGCATGAAAACTGTTGTTATATGTGAACTCCACAAGAGGTAAATGATGCTCCCAATCACCGTTCCAATCCAACACACATGCTCGCAACATATCCTCGAGCGTCTGGACCTTTTGGATTGTCCATCTGTCTGCAGATGGAATGCCGAAGTGAGCTTCAATTCAGAACCTAAAGCCTCCTGAAGACCCTTCCACAACCTCGAAGTAAATCTCAGATCTCGATCCAAAATGATCGACTTCGGCACACCATGCAACCTAACAATGCTACTAACATACAACCTAGCCAAACTCTCCACTGACTACTTCTTCTTCATAGGCAAGAAATGCGCAGTCTTAGGGAATCTATCTACAATCACCCAAATCAAGTCATTGCCCCTCACTGATATGGACAAACCCGTTACAAAATCCATAGTGATGGCCTCCCACTTCCATACTGGGATCTCCATCTTCTACATAAGACTAGATGGTCGCTGACACTTGGCCTTCACTTGCTGGCATACTAAACACCTGGATACAAAATCTGCCACATCCTTCTTCAATCTAGACCACCAAAAAGATCTCTTCAAATCCTAGTACATCTTGGTGTTGCCCAGATGAATAGAGAATCTCGACCTATGAGCTTCTGTAAGAACATGCTCATGGACATCCACAACATCGGGAACACATACTCGATGATGAAATCTAATCACACCATCCTCATCTCGAGCAATTCCAGCCTTGCCCGCCAACTCCTGAAGCCTAGGATTAGCCTTCTGTTACTCAATCACCTCATCTAGCACAGAAGACCGAATAGACAACTGAGCCACAAAAGCCTGACATAATAATGGCTCTAACTCAATCATCGCACAGGCAACATCCTCCAACATCTTCCAATCCTACCGAAGTAATGATCTCTTCCTACTAAGAGCATCCGCTACGACATTCGCCTTCCCTGGATGATACTGAAGATCGAAGTCATAGTCCTTGAGGAACTCAATCCATCTCCTCTACCGTAGGTTTAACTCCTTCTGCGAAAAGAGATACCTCAAGCTCTTATGGTCAGTGAACACCTCAAATCTGACACCATAAAGATAGTGCCTCTAGATCTTTAGTGCATGAACCACTGCTGCAAGCTCCAAATCATGAGTCAGATAGTTACGCTCATGCTCCTTCAATTGACGAGAAGCATACGCCACTACCCTTCCATGCTGCATCAACACAAAACCTAAAACAATTCGAGATGCATCCAAATAAATGGAAAAACCCTCTACACCACTCGAAAAAATCAACACCGGTGCAGACGTAAGCTTAGCCTTCAACAATTGAAATCTACTCTCACAATCCTCGGACCAGATGAACTTCACACCCTTCCTGGTTAGCTTAGTCAAAGGTGTGGCGATAGATGCAAATCCCTCAATAAATTGCCTATAATAGCTCGCTAAACCAAGGAAACTTCGAATCTCCGATGGGGTCCTGGGGATCTCCCAATCTACTACAGCCTGGACCT
The DNA here is from genome assembly GCA_014218235.1 of Colocasia esculenta. Classification (NCBI taxonomy): domain Eukaryota; kingdom Viridiplantae; phylum Streptophyta; class Magnoliopsida; order Alismatales; family Araceae; genus Colocasia; species Colocasia esculenta. The sequence continues at coordinate 85,005,935 of CM024761.1, read as the reverse complement.
TCGCTGGATCAACTGCTACACCATCACCGGAGATAACATGCCCAAGGAAATGAACCTTGTGCATCCAGAAATCACACTTGCTGAGCTTTGCATATAGCTTGTGCTCTCGGAGATCTTCTACACTACCCTTAAATGATCACGGTGTGAAGCCTCATCCGGAGAGTAGACTAGCACATCATCGATGAACACTACTACGAAACTATCTAGATAAGGTCTAAACACCCTATTCATGAGATCCATGAACGCTGTAGGGGCGTTCGTTAGACCAAAAAGAAGAACCAAAAACTCATAATGTCCATAATGAGTTCTAAACGCCGTCTTGTACACATCCTCACTCCTAATCCTCAACTGATGATAGCCGGACCGCAGATCCATCTTAGAAAATACCGATGCATTCTACAACTGGTCAAATAGATCATCAATCCGCGGTAAGGGATACCTGTTCTTCATAGTCACTTGGTTGAGTTTTCTATAATCGATTCACAACCTAAGTAAACCATCCTTCTTCTTCATGAATAATACAGGTGCGCCCCAAGGGGATACACTAGGGCGAATAAATCCCTTGTCTAGCAAATCCTGCAATTGCTTCCTTAACTCAGCTAATTCCGCAGGTGCCATCCGATATGGAGCCTTTGAGATAGGAGAGGTGCCTGGAAGCAACTCTATAGTAAAATCTATCTCCCTAACCGGTGGCAAACCAGACAAATCATCAGGAAACACGTCTAGAAACTCCTGCACTACATCAATCTCCTCAAGGGTAGGTGACTGATCAGCCTTCGGTACTAATACCACGCCGGCAAGAAAAGCGTCACATCCCTTGTTCACCATCTTCATCGCCTTCATGGCAGAGATAACAAATCTTCCCGCTAAGTTCTTGGCAATGAATGTGAAAACTGATCCTCTCCAGGAATACGGAAAGTGATCTTCTTCCCACGACAATCCACTAAAGCATAGTGCTCCTCTAGCCAATCCAGACCAAGAATAGCATCATAGTTCTTCATCTTGAGCAAATAGAAGCACCCATCCAAGACTCGGTCCTTAATGCACACAAGTAAAGACAGAATACACTTCCTAGTCGATATTGTTCCCCCTGATGTGTGCACAGACAAAGGAACCCCTAACTCCTCAGCCTCTACACTAGACTCTACAGCTAACTCCCTAGCAAACCACTCGGAAATGAACGAGTGAGTGGCACACATATCAAACAAAACCCGAGCGTGCACACCCATGAAAAGAACCGTACCTTCCGTGATGTTTTCTATTTGCTCTGCATCCTCTCGCGCCAACGTAAACACTGGAGCTTAGGCTCGAGGCCTTCTTGGTCTTCCGGTCACTGACGCTGCTGCTGCTGCCGCTACTGGGGCTGGCGCTCCACGCTGAACTCCCTGTTGAAGCCTGGGACAATCCCTAATCTGATGCTCACTGCTCCCGCACTTCAAGCACTTCCCCGCTAACTTCCAGCACTCCGTACCACCATGTGGCCTTCTGCAGTGAGGACACTCCTTTTTGCCACTAGACCTAATGCCGGGGGATCGCGGTGCAACTACCTACTGACTGCTCGCTGCCACGGGACACTGCGGAGACTGATATGCCGCTTTCTTCCTGTCCTGCCGCTGGAAAGGTGGCACAGACCTCTTTTGCGAAGCCTTCTTTTCTTCCAGATATTGTTCCGTCTCACTCTCCTGCCTGCATGCCGCACTGAGAGCCTCATCAAGGGTACGATGGTCAAATGCCACGAGCCTCGACTTTAGTGATGGCTTAAGGCCCATCATAAATTTCTTTGCCTTCCTGCGCTCATCAACCACTATGTAAGGTGCATATTTGGACAATTATGCAAACATGGCCTCGTACTCAAGCACCGTCATGGAGCCCTGAGTAAGAGTGAGGAACTCCTACTCCATCTTGTCTTGAATATGCTCGGGAACGAACTTGGCCCAAAAGAGCCTCACGAACTCATCCCAAGCTACCTCGATAGCACTGTCCTCAAACCGGGTACGCAGTAAAGAAGCCCACCACACATCGACTCTCTCCTACAACAAACCACCCATAAGGACCCATCTAGACAAATCTAAACTTAACATAAATACAAACATATTTAACTAACAAATACCTGTAGCATGTAGGTGGCTAAGCTGACCTTGTCCTCCTCAGCACACCTAATAGCTCGAAAGATCTTCTCGATCTCCCTCATCTAGCTCTCCGCCAGCAATGGCTGACTCTCCCCCTTAAAAGAAGGTGGAGCCATCCTCTTGAATCGCTCCATGATGGAAGGACCACCATGGCCATGCTTCTGGGGAACCAGAGCTAGATCCTGAGCCTACCACAACCAATAATATAAATAATACATAAGCAACATAACAATCATACATTTAATAAAACATGCTACTTCTATCTAACATTTTTAACCTGAGCCTCCAGCTGAGCCTGGAGTGCAGCCTGAGTGTGTGCCTGGGTCTGCATAGCTTGAACCAGACCTTGCATGAACACTCCATAATCTACAGGTGGTGGTGGAGGAAGAACTGTAGGACCCTGGGGTGCTGGGGCCTGCTGCTCATCCCTATCCTCACGCCTCTGCTCATCCTGTCGAGCATGGGCACCACGCCTACCATAAGAAGCCATAGCCTGTAAAACAATTTAATCACAGTTAAAAACTAAATTATTTAGTCCTAACATTTCTTATCTATCTTTCATTCATTGTTAATTATTTTCTACATATATGGACAATTCTATAAAAACTTAGTATATTATGAAGATGATGGTATATTCATGTACAATCTCAACCTACTCTCTGATACCAATCTCTGTAACGACCATCCTTATACCGGTACGATTATACCAATCCATATCGATATAAAGAACGCCGTCACATTGGGACATTTACCCAACACTAACATTAGATTGAGATGTACACGAATAATAGAAGCTTACAACGGAAATAAAATAACAATCTTATTCCATCATCAACATTCTATCCACAGTCCATATAGCATAAAAGAAATACATTTACTCACTTTATTACAACTCCAAAATAAATTACAATGCCCATATGAAGATACATCATTCTTTGACTACATACTTATGAAAGAAAAATACAACAGATCACTTCCACAAGTAAAAGCTACTCCTCGCGCTCGGAGTCGCTCTTCACAATGTCCTCCTCTAATGTGGGGACACCTGTCACACCTGTACGCCGAAGCAAGTATGAGTCTAAATAGACCCAACAAGCAATCCATGAGCACAACCATACACATATCATAACCACACACCAGTCTTTTAAGCATTTAGGAACTAAACATGGTACATGCTTCATGCTAACTAAGACAATTAATTATAAAACCTATAGCATGTTATCTACACATTCTATTCAACATGGTTCAAAGATTCAAATCTTATCCAAATCATTATGCACTATACACAATTAAAGCATGAAACTATGAACAAGGTAATTAACATGCCTAGCATGGTATCTATTCATTTTCGTTACATTTATCATACATATACACACATTTTGCTTGCTGTTTTGACATAAAATAACATAATTACAATGGTTTACATTTATTCACATGCTAGCTCATTCACTTCACAACTTCACATGTTCATATTTCACATTGCATAATTCGCATGTTCACACACACATATTCACATTTTACATTTAATTACCGTGACACATAGTCCAAACCACCACTAGAAGGACACACATACACTTTCACATATCCATCACCTAGGCAACATAGTGATAGATCTTGGTTAACTGTGTAGAACCGGGAGAAGCCCTCTCTACCCTAACCAGTGGTACTTGTCCACCTCCAAGATTTCATCCTAATGCCCATAGGATATCACACACATTGAACCTTCCCGTAGGGACTTTACGACGGTATGGTTCCATAGCCTTCTATGGCAACAGTGTCACTAACGACACAGTTTTACACATTATCACAATGTCATATTGTTCACACAATTCTCATGCACTATGTAACACATTTACATGCATTACTTCATAATTCCACCTGTTTAGGTTACCTAACATGATGCTACTGTTCACAGTGGCAATTTGATCATAACATAATCCTAAACATGTTGCTAATCTCTGAATTTCACATAATCAAAATTGTCATGACTAATATGGTCAATTACACTTATTAAACTGATCACAGTACCTACTGATGTCAATACAACATGAAATTTTTATCAGAGTCTATTCACAGATCATTTATCACATCCTCAAAATTTCAGATTTTTTAGAATAGTATACAATTTATAATAATTAAAACAAGCTTCCTGTAGATTTATCTAGAAATTCAATTAAACATGGTTTACAATACCACAGTCGCACTTAGCAGTTCCAAAATCTGAATATAGCAGTCATATGTTCATACAAAATTTTTGAGACTCTAACATGCAATGAATCATTTTAATTGGAATTAAAATAGGCAAATTATGCTCACTATTCTATTTTCAGAAATTCTAATAAATAGGACTGTACACCGAAATTTGTCCTAGCCTCATGATATGACCTACTGTATGGACATGATTCAAAGTAATTTTCACAGCATGTACACACATTCAGAAGTTTGAAAAATATACCACAGAGATCAAACATGCATTATGTAAATACCTGAAGAACTTGGCGGCACAAGGGTTGCCGCCGACAGGGGTTAACAGCACCATAGGTTGCCGCCAACTCTGGATCTTAACGACAGCAAGTTGGCCGTTAAGTTCATGTCTGCAGAATTGCAGACTGAACGCACAAAACAAAGGTGAATGGGGGTTCTAGGACACGAAATAAATTCTGAAAAATTCCTATGACCTACTAGACATGGGTAGGGATGATGTCCAAAGGTTACTTGCCTCAAAAAAATTGAAGAATGGATTTAATCAGCCGATGATGCCCTCCTCGGCCAAGCCAAGAAGGCGCCTAAAAACCTCCTAGATCCAGTTCTGTGGTCGATGTAGCTTGCACACCGGAGTCAGGGAAGCTTCACGGATGTTCAAAGTCTCCCCAGTCGATGTAGATCGCCAGGAGACGCACCACAACGCCGGATCCAAATCTCCCAAGTTCAAATTTTCGCACAAGTTTTCTAGGGTTTTGACAAGAGCCAAAAAGACCTAATCTGTCCAGAAGGAGGAGGTTTTATAGAGTCAAGGGTTTGGGTATGCGCTTAGGTAGGAATCCTACCATTGGACGGAGGTTTCCAAATCAAGAACCGAAGGAAACGCAGCCATTTCCAGATCTGAAACCGTAGTAATTCTGGGAAATAGACGTCCACATTCCTGGCCATCTATTGGGAATAAACGTCCATCGATCTGGACGTCTACTCCCTTGTAAACGTCCACTCATGTTGACGTCAATTGACCTCTCGACCAGAACACATAAATGACCAGAAACATGCATACACTATATTTATATACATGCAATATGTAATGTGAAACCTAAGCACCATATGTACAATGTAAGTAAAACAATATATACATAATTGACAAGCATATGCATATATGCAACATTATTTAATATAAATTGTACAGAAATAAACACATATCTATATATATACATACACATGTATACACATGCACATAGCAACTAATACATCATAAGACAAAGTCAAATAAAAGAGCAAAATTCGAGGGCCTTACAAGGTTACATTTTGGTGACCTAAAACATGCATAGTGATGGAATTCGATTTAATTCGCATAGAGTACATGATAGAAATTGAGGAAAATATGATCATTCGAATCCTAACATCATGCAATATTTATGGTAAAAGTTTCAGAGCACGAAATCAAGTGTATTTATGGATTGAAGGCAACAAGTGGGTTCGGATGCAAGTTCATGGCGGGGATTGGAGCATGCAATACTCCTAAATGGCACGATGATAATTGAGGAAAACATAGGGCTTTGAAAGAGGGGATCATGGTCTACCTAGGGACAAATTTAATTAGATTTTGCTCGAGAGATTGCCTACCTTTCACGCTTTTAAAAATCCTAGGGTTGCAAGGTTGAAGATGGTGAAATCCCCTTGCTCTAATCCTCCTCCTTGCTCTCCTCGTCCACAACCTCCTATTCCTCGTTCTCCAAGCTTCAGAAACGTTCTAGGGTTGGGTAGATACGAATTGGAGGTGTATTTGTTGGTTTTAAGAGTCCAACACCTTTAAAACTCTTCCTTCTCCTCTAGCTACCAAATTCCCATATTTATCTCTATTTTCCTAGTATTTATCCACCTAAATAGCTTGGGGAGAAGTCTAATTTCGTGGCCAAGGGGTTAGGGTGGAATTAGGACTCCTTTTTAGGATAATTATAATTTAAATAGTGATTATCCTAACCCTTTTCCATTTATTATTAATTAAGGTGCAAATTTACCTTTAATTATCTCCCATGCAACTTGGGCTTTTTCCATTTAGGCCCAATAACTCATGTATAGACCATTTGGGAAACCCATTACATAATTTGGCTTATTGGGTTTTAACTCCATTTTATTCAAATTTATTCACCTCTTATTCTAATTTAAATCTATTTTTAATATTTTAAAATTTAGAGTTGCTACATCCTCCCCCTCTTAAAAAGAATTTGGTCCCCAAATTCATATGATCCTAAGAGGAAGAATGACTTACTGAATAGCTCTGGGTAGTTCCGTCGCATGGTTGCTTCGGGTTCCCACGTGGCTTCTTTGACTTCTGATTTCTCCAGAGCACCTTTACCACATATATAGGTCGATTCCGAAGCTGCTGTATCTTCTTGTCCAATATTCTAACTGGCTTCTCCTCATAGGTCATATCTTTATACAGAATTATATCGTCATAGTGAATCACATGCGATGGGTCGTACACATACTTCCTCAACATCGACACATGGAAAAGATTGTGTACGGTGAAAAACTTTGGAGGTAGTGCTAGATGATACACCACTTCTCCAATTCTTTCCAGTACCTCAAATGGACCTATGAATCTCGGCCTTAACTTGCCTTTCATCCCAAACCTTTGAAATCCTTTGGTCGGGGATACTTTAAGCAGCACATGATCTCCAGTTTGAAATTCTAGATCCTTCTTCTTTTGTCGGTATAGCTTTTTTGCCTGGATTGAGCTATCTTAATTCTATCCCTGATGATCTGTATGTCTCTACTATTGTTCTGTACCATATCAGGTCCCAACCATTGTTGTTCGCCCACTTCATTCTAGCAGACCGGTGATCTACAACTTCTACCATACAGGGCTTCAAATGGTTTCATCTTGATACTGGCTTGGTAGCTGTTATTGTAGGTGAATTCCATTAATGGCAGTTGTTCATTCCAGTGCCCTTCAAAATCTATAGCATAGGCTTGCAGCATGTCTTCCACAATCTGATTCGTTCTCTCTATTTGCCCATCCGTTTGTAGGTGGAAAGCAGTGCTAAAATTAAGTTTGGTGCCTAGTGCAGTTTGAAGTCCCTTCCAGAATCTAGAGGTGAATCTAGGGTCACGATCTGAGACTATGGATACAGGAACTCCATGCAATCTCACAATCTCCTTTACATATAAAGCAGCTAGCACATCAACACTCCAGGTACTCTTGATTGCTAAGAAGTGTGCGGATTTTGTCAATCGGTCCACTATGACCCAAATAGCATTGAGTCCACCACGAGTTCAAGGTAAACCCATGATGAAGTCCATGACAATGCTCTCCCACTTCCAGTCTGGTATGTCTAGGGGTCTGAGTACACCTGCAAGACGTCGATGTTCTGCCTTGACTTGTTGATATGTGAGGCAGTGCGCGACATGCGCAGCCACCTCACGCTTCATGTTGGGCCACTAAAATGACCTTTTCATGTCTTGGTACATCTTGTTTGTGCCTGGGTGAATGGTATACTTAGTCTTGTGGGCTTCATCCATCAGATTCCTTTTCAACTCCTCATTGTTAGGCACACATGTCCTACCCTGAAATAATATTCTCTCATCCCCAGTGATGGAGAAATTGGGTCTGTCAACTATGGTTTGCTTGACTCAGACCAAGAATGGGTCATTAGCTTGTTGTTCCCTGATCTCGACAAAGATGTCGGGTTGTGCCCTAAGGTTGGCAACTAGCACCTGATCACTTCTTTGTTCAATATTTAGATCTAGACTGGCAAATTGTTCTAGCAATTACATCTCGCCCATGACTAAGCAAGACAAGGACGCTACAGGATTTCTACTAAGTGCATCAGCTACAACATTACCTTTGCCAGAGTGGTATTGAATATTGAAATCAAAATCCTTCAAATACTTCAGCCATCTTCTCTACCGCATAGTGAGCTCCTTCTGGGAAAATAAGTACTTCAGACTCTTGTGGTCGGAGTAGACAATAAATTGTTCTCCGTAGAGATAGTGCCTCCAAATCTTGAGTGTAAATACAACATTAGCTAATTCTAGATCATGGACAGGGTAATTGACTTCATGAGGCTTCAGTTGTCTGGATGAATAAGCTATCACTTTCTCATTTTGCATTAAAACACAACCTAGACCAATTCCAGATGCATCAGTGTAGACTGAAAATCCTTCGCCCTCGACTGGTAATGTGAGGACAAGTGTAGACATTAGGCATTTCTTCAGTGTCTGAAAGCTCTTTTCACATTCTTTGCTCTAGACATAGGGATTCTCTTTTCGCGTAAGGTGAGTAAGAGGTACGACTATCTTGCAGAAGTCTTTTATGAACCACTTGTAATAGCCAGCCAGTCCAAGAAAACTTCTAATCTCAGTGACATTAGTTGGTCTTTCCCAATTTAGGACATCTTCGACCTTGAAAAGATCAATAACGATACCATCCTTGGATATGACATGGCCTAGAAATGACGCCTCTTCGAGCCAGAACTCGCACTTGCTCAATTTGGCGTAGAGCTTGTTGTCACGTAAAATCTGTAGAGCGATCCTTAGATGCTCCTCATGCTCTTCCTTGGTCTTGGAGTATATGAGAATATCATCAATAAACGCCACGATAAATTTGTCGAGGTATGGCCGATAGATGCTGTTCATTAATTGCATGAAGGTTGCAGAAGCATTGGTTAGTCCAAAAGGCATAACTACAAATTCATAATATCCGTACTTGCTCCTGAAAGCTGTCCTGTAAATATTTGCATCCTTAATTCTCATATGATGATATCCTGATCTAAGATCAATCTTAGAAAGATATTTGGCTCCTGTTATTTGATCAAACAAATCATCGACACGAGGTAGAGGGTATTTGTTCTTGATAGTCAGTTGATTCAACTGCTTGTAATCAATGCACAACCTCATAGATATGTCCTTCTTCTTGACAAACAACACAGGTGCTCCCCAAGGAGAAGTACTTGGTCTAATAAAACCCTTTTCCAGCAACTCCATTAACTACCCCTTCAATTCAGCAGGAGACATTCTGTAGGGTTGACATGACACCGGTGCCGCTCCAGGAGTCAGATCTGTTGGATCTCTTGTTTTGATAATGTTTAACTATGATTCATACAAATGTGGAAATCATGTTTCAATTATATCTAACACCATTTTCTATGTGTAGCTCACATAATATTCTCATGATGATAGTGGTGTTAACACTATTTAGACAGTGTGTCAACACATAACTCAATTCCAGAAGAAATAAACATGAAAGCAAGCCTGCTGTGTCGACACAAGTTTAGTGGTGTCGAACATCCCATGTATCCAGCAAGTAGTCATAGCATAAAAGAGTCAGTGGTGTCGACACATGTGGATGTTGTGTCGATACAGTGCATGATTCCAGGAAACAGTCAAAAGCCAATAGCCAGCGGTGTCGACACAGGATGCTTGTGTGTCAACACTCACTGTCCCTCCCAGAAGCCTGTTCTGAAGCCAGTAGCCAGTGGTGTCGACACATGATGCTTGTGTGTCGACACACACTGTCCCTCCCAGAAGCTTATTCTGCAACCAGTGGATAGTGTGTCGACACAAGTGCAAAGTGTGTCGACACATCTCATATATTTTTCCAGATCTGAATTTTTTTGGACACGTGGCTGCTTAGGAATCAAGGGAATTGACCTAGATATTTGTGCCCCACGCACTCCACAGTCCAAGGTCCACATGGACCATGGGACTATAAAATACCCATGACCCCCATACTCCAAAGGCAAGCCAGCCCATAC